>JAGVVM010004349.1:0-33597 GCA_019149425.1 Psidium friedrichsthalianum
AACTTCCACAGGCAGAACCGCATACCCGAGCCAAAAGCTACCCCTCCCCTCTCTCCCCCCGCGACTACCCTATCGCGGCAGTGCGAGAACGCGAGCTCAGAGTGAGAGGTAACCTCCAACCGCTAACCCGCGGCGGCGACGTCACAGGCGACCGCTCTGCCTTCTTGCGGCCCCTCGTCCCCCCCCGGCCCCTGCTCTTCGAGAAGCCGCCACTACCCTAAGCGAGAACAAGGAAAGCATGAAGGGGAGCACGGAGAGACCGAAAACACAATAGAAGAGCAAAAGCAGAAAGAAGCGCGAATAGCGGAAGCGCAAGAGCGCCTCGGACGGCACACGCTCCTTTCCCTCGGCCGAGGAAGAGCCGGAACTCCCCCGTACACACACCGACACAGGAGCTCAAAAACAAAACGAAGCACGCGCAAGCAAGCAGAGAACGATGAGACGGCAGAAAATGAAGCAAAGAAGCTAAGGCGATACCTGAGAGACAAGGAGCAATGTAACCACGTCCGCTTTCCCTTCCTTTCATGTCATTAGCGATTCTCCACGAGACAATTTCGATTTTCGAGTATATCATTAATTAGTAAGTTCCTCGTGTTACAGTAAGGTTTTCAATCAGTAGCGTAAATTAAACATGACAAAAAACCGTAATTTATTATTATTATATAATATTCCACGCACGTTAAACTAAGTACAATTCAGGATGTAATTAATATCTTCCCCGCGAGGTCAATAAACCGTATTTGATTAACCTATTTACAGTAATTTATACCGTTTACACTTAACTTTGCACGATGGACGTTTCAAAAATCATTACGTCTTCGTTTGTAGTGAAAAATAAAGTGAATTTGAAAAATATTTTTACATCGCTTACAAAAATGATAAACAAAAAATATTTCATTGTGTACACAAATTTTTATCGCGAAATGAAAATATTTTTATTTGACCTAACTATTCAAATGATACATGCGATCATTTGGACTAATTTATATTATAAATGGCATGTTTTTTTTTAAAGGTGGTGGCAATCACAAACTTGTAGAAACTACATATCTAGGTGTAGTGATGGGGGGGGGGGGGGGGGGGGGGGGGTGGGGGGGGGGGGGGGGGGGGGGGGGGGGGCGGGGGGGGGGGGGGGGGGGGGGGAGGGGGGGGGGGGGGGGGGGGGGGGGGGGGGGGGGGGGGGGGGGCGGGGGGGGGGGGGGGGGGGGGGGGGGCGGGGGGGGGGTGGGGGGGGGGGGGGGGGGGGGGGGGGGGGCGGGGGGGGGGTGGGGGGGGGGGGGGGGGGGGGGGGGGGGGGGGGTCGAGGGAGAGATCTGCCATTATACGATCACAAAATTTGTATGATACGGCTGTTATTAATGTGAATCGATTCATTTACCGACTCGTTTCACTGGCAAGTGAAATATCTTTCGAAAGTAAACGAGTCGGAATCGGACAAAGGCTTTGGGAGGTCCTGTATTGAAATTCTTAATGACAAGGAGTTTCAGATTAAAAAAAAAAAACTTATATTGGAAATGCCAAATATACTGAAAATGGAGATGAACAACGGGTTGTTTTCGATTTAATGAGGCGCTCCTTCAACGAAGAAGTACACTTTGAGCCGGTTTGGTTGTCCGAATTTAAGTCCGGATACGAAAGTATTTTCCTATCTGGTGTTTTGGGACTTCATTGGATAGATATAAAACCTGGATATGTCTAGATAAAATGTCGATATGAGAAATATTTAAAAGAGGAGTGGGCCATAACGCTATAGATTTATCAGCAAAAAACTTAACAAAAAGACAATTGTTCCTAGGTGTTTGACATATACAACTTGATTAGATTGCCAAACAATAGTAATTTCTTAGCTCCATATATAGATGAGATGAATTATTACATGAGTTAGTTATATTTATAAATGAGTTATGGATAGTTTTGTCTGGTTCTATGCTATCATATTCTATTATACAGTCACGCTGTGTTCGTTATGTGCGTGTGCAGGTTATGAAACTCGGGACTCTCTCACTCACTATTCCCTCACTCCCTAACTCCCCCTTCTCAAGTAAGGAAGATGGCCTTCCTGGAACAAACCTCTAGTGGTTTAAACAGCCATAGTGGTTAAATAATGAGTGTTAAATGTATCGTATATGAGTTAAAATGGGTCATATAAAACAGATTGCAAATGAATTTACATTACTTAGACCCAAACCATTCATTAGTCTTGCTTGTCTCACGCCATTCACTTCACACTCTCACATCAATTTTGGATAGGGGGTGCAAGTATGATAATCGAATTGGAACCCAACTCGGACTAGATCAATGATCCGGTTCCATTTCCAGAGGATGACGGTTCGATTTTCTATTTCCTTAAAATTGAAAATCGGTGGTTCGACAATTCGATTCTCGATTTTAGGGGTACAAAACTGGAATGATCAATTTTATTTATTTTTGTAATTTTTTAAAACGGAACTTATAACTTTCACCCAAAAAAAGAAAGAAGAAGTTATACCAAGGAAAACACTAAACTGATACAACATGTGACAATTTACCCCAATTATTTTTTTAACCAACTAAAAAAATCCTAAATTGGTACACTTTTAACAAATTTATCATAAACTGATACACTTATGAACCAAATTTACTCTCGTTAGTTCTTAGTTTTCATTAAATTAATCATCGAATTGGCTGATTTGGATGGACCGTGGCAATTGCCTAATGTACATGTTGAGGTTTTTACCTCTTATTTAATTACATAGTATCAATTGAAATTTTTTTGTGGTATTAATACCAATTTAATGAAAACTGGTGCGAGGTAAAATTATTATGTATGTATCAGTTTGAGATTTTGGTAGTCAAAAATAATAAGTTTGGATAAACTTGTACTAATGTACTAGTTTGAGATTTTTTGTTAGTAAAAAAAAATAGTTTAAAGTAAATTTGTTATAGAGTGTACTAGTGAGGTTTTTCGTGGGTAATAATAAAATAATAATAAAATGTACCAACTATCAACTCCCGTAGCCATTCGTTCCGTGGCCAGTTCCCGACACTACACCGGAAGTCCCATTGAAGGTTCCATTCCATCATCTTTGCCTGTCCTCACGGCGGGAGACTTCAGAACCTTCTCGGCGCGAAACTTCGACCAGCCACCCTAAACCACGAAAACTCTTCCTTGATTAGGTAATGCCGCCGTCCCTATTTTGCCCTGTTCTTGGTATGGCCGAATAGTGCTCATGAATATTTGAGTTATAGCTCCATGATGTATGATGATTTATCTGTATCTATGCTGTTATGGACCAAGGCCACTTTCGTTAACATGACCAGTCCAGTCCCTCCAACGCATACAAACCGTTTGTTGAAATCCCTCAGCGAAGCCGTGAAAATTTCAATCTGTTGACAATCTCAAAAACAATCTGTTTTGGGTCGGGATAGCATGTTGTGAACATCTAATCAATCTGTTCGTATGCCTCAGTGAAGCCGACCCAAATCGGCATGGTTCTTCTATGCACAAATCACGGAAGAGAGAACACTTCTAATCATCGTTGCGGTTACTGTTGCTACCATTGGATTTACAAATTCCCTCTTACTTCCCAACGATGCAAGAACGAAGAGTTGTCTCCAAAATCGCATCAGTCTGGACATAAGATGGCCCTTCCTAGATTTTTGAAAACCTCTCGTCCCAGAAGGTGGCAAACTTCAGTTTAGCGGCGGTACGGGCATCAAAGCAAAAGGGTAGTCAATGATGTTGAGACGCTGTTGGCTATAAGAATTGAATGCAGGAGGAGCTTTTTATCATTGTGCAACGGAGCCGTGAAGTTCTAAGGAAGCTGTACAAGCTGGATGAGTGGCTAATGTGTGGGTCTCTCTCTCTCTCTGTTGCGGTATCAAATCTTTGGATTTGCGTCGCCGTGGAGAGGAGACGCTATTGGTGGTCTTCTTCGATCATGGGCACCGTGGCGGCAGCGGCGACCGCAATCCCTAGGTCTAGGGTATCCCGTTTCGGTTTCTAATTTAATTGAACTTTTAGTCATTTATTTCCAATCTTAGCTTGAGGTGCGCTAAACACTTGATAAAATTAGATACGTCCACACCGATATCCGACGGATTACTATACCCTGCCTTATCCAATCATATCATAATCCATATTCTACGGTTAAAATGCAACTTGGGATATTTGTAACCAACAATCTATGGTTCCGCAATGTTTATGGAATCTTAAATCCACAAATATCTCGTCAATCTTATCTGCAGTTACAAAAAGTTCCAAGCAATGACCCGATGACTCTATCATCAATTGCCGTATCTCAACACTTGGCCAAAATCAGGGATTGCCTGCCGTACTCGATCAATTAACTTCTCTTAAGTCTTGATGAAGGCTATCGTTATATCTGTCAAAATGGGTTATGAATACATTTCTTATAAGTTGAGTTGTTATATAAGTTAATTATATTTAATAAATGAGTTTAAACGTACTATGGGTGTTAAATGCGTCATAAATGATATTACTACTTAGATCCAATCGATTTCTATGACTCTTTTTTCATTTTCTCTCACTCTCCTTTGATTTTGCGCTCGCTCGTTCCGCACTTTCACCTCAATTTTGGGTATGTGTTTTCCTAAATTGATTGAATATAGATTCATTTTAGGATTATGAGTCGGGTCGGTATGGGTCACTAAATTGTAATTGCATAAGGAAAGAACGGTCAAAAACCGATTAAATGAATCTATTCGGATTGGATAATTTTAAACGGTTAAATGATCTATTCGGATTGGATAATTTTTTCCCTGACCAATTCATCCGTTTGATGAGGGTAGCTCTCATCAATAAATTTGATGTTGCATGTCGATGGCTTCGTTAGCGAGTTCAAGTGTTGATGTAATGCTTTGACCGAGCTTGCTACTCTTTCGATTTTAAGAGTTCGATCATTTGAGCTGTGATCGCATCCCAAGGCAAGAATTTCCTCCTGGTCGTAGGAGCCCGCACGGCATCGTGCATCTGACTGCTTACGCGCCGCCCTAAACCTCCGCAGAACCTCGCCAAGTCCTCCCAATCATGTCCGACTCTCCTCTGCTCGCCTTTGCTGACGCGAAACGATGACGATCTACGGTCGCTCAGATCCCTAATCGCCGAAAGCCATAGGAAATCGCGAACCTTCCTCACCGCCACCACCACCACCATCACCACAGCCGCCGCCGCCTCCTACGCGGTCCCATCTCCGTTCCCGCCCCTCTTCATCAATCCCTTCCTCCATTCCAGCTTCCCCAACAGGTTCCTCTCTCCACTCTCGAAATGGACGATCGCGCAGCCCTCCCAGGGCCCGCTGTTCCTGTTTGCCGCCGTGGAAACTC
Organism: Psidium friedrichsthalianum; assembly: GCA_019149425.1. Classification (NCBI taxonomy): domain Eukaryota; kingdom Viridiplantae; phylum Streptophyta; class Magnoliopsida; order Myrtales; family Myrtaceae; genus Psidium; species Psidium friedrichsthalianum. Next base: position 5,326 of record JAGVVM010004349.1, read on the forward strand.
TCGCAGTCGGCGACGCCGCTCCACCTCCGGAGCGGCGTCGTCGTCCTGCGGAAAGTCGAGGCCTTGAACATGACGCTCGATTTGCTTCGGCGGAGGCGAAGGCTCGAGGCCGTGGCCGGAGTCGGGTCGGTGGCTTTAGAATCGAAGTTGGTGGATCGGGACGCTTCGGAGGAGAGGTCGAATGAGGGTTTTGTAGATGGTTTTGTGAATTTGCCCAATTTGATTTCCATGAGCCGCCTCATTTCGGGTCCTTTGCTTGGATGGTGAGTTCTGTTAGGTGTGTTTAAATTGCTCTCTGACGAGGGAAGTCTTTTTTTTTCTTTTGGTATCAATCTCATATGAATTGTTCGAATGTTTAGGAGTACATCTTACTTTGCTTAGCAGAGAATGATATGGATTATGGAAACTACATCTATTGAGTTTACTATAATCCCACCTCCATGGAAAATAAAAGATAAATGAGTTCACTTAACTTGGAAATTCGAGTTCATGCTGTCCTGCAGCACTTGCTAAAAACTATTTTCCAGAGCCATTTCATTTCTAAGTTTTAACATTGGGTGTGTTTGAGATGTGTTAAAAGTTAAATAAAATGACTTAAAGAGTGTTGCACCCAAGTCATGCAAGCTCAAGTGAGTACTTTGAAACACGTTCAGACGTAAACCGATGTGAATAGTTGTCCTTAGGTAGTCATATTGATGAAAGTTCTCAGTGAAGAACGTCAAGTTTGAAAGGCAGGGTCTTCTAAAACATCATTCCTGTCAATGTTCAGTTTGTTTTGTCCTTTCATTTGCTTATTGGTTCTTGTTACCTCCTCAATTTGCTGGTTTTAAAGAATTTATTTCTCTCGCTTTTGGAGTTCCACTGAAAAACCCTTATGTAGGATGATCGTGAATGAATGGTATACTACTGCGTTCGTGGGGCTGGCCATCTCTGGTGCAACTGATTGGGTCAGTTGCTGTCTTCTCTCTCTTCAGAAACACAATTAGAGCAAATAAAATAGCGCATTATTAATTCCCCTTTATTGACTTCCCTGGTCTTGTTTCCTTGTTTGGGCATTTCAGCTAGATGGGTATGTGGCTAGGAAGATGAATATAAATTCAGTTGTGGGTTCCTATCTTGACCCCCTTGCTGACAAGGTATTGTTGCAAGAGTCTCCTGTATTCTTGTGTTCCTTTCTTCATGAGGAATTATTTTTGTCAGTTGTGATTCTTGTTAGATTGCTTTTGCTACTTTTACAGGTTCTAACGGTTGTGTTGCTCTGGCTATGGTAATAATGATCTGCTGCCAGGTGAGTAGTTTGCTTGTATCCTTAATGCATTGATGTGGATAAAAAAACTGCAAATACATATAGAGTTAGGAGAAGTTAGACCACCACATTTAAGCAGGCTGAATGCATGAAAAGTATCTCCCCAATGTGACTTAAAGAACTATAAGTGCTTCTCTGAATCCGAAGATACTTAACAGCATGAAGTGGCCCATGCATGTATCATTCATGTCACCAACATATATATTTTCCACCCCCTTATATGCAATGAAAACAAAAAGCAGTAGTAGTAGTAAGTAAACTACATTGTTTTTTGGATGCAGCTGAACTTGTTGGACTGGTTGTGTGCGAGAAGTCTTTCTAGTTGTGGAGCAGTGTACAAAAGAGCTAGCGACTTAGGTGGCAGTTAAGGTTATTAATGTAAATAGAGAGCGTCTGATGATCAATCTGTATGCACTACTTTTGTATTCTTTTACTTAGGAGAAAGTTTCTTCTAGTGGGCAAGATGGTCGGATTTCTTCAACATCAATGGGCCTCATCGAGAAAAAGGTTGAGCCTATCTTTCTCAGCAAGGTATGTGTATTTTTCTTCAAAGTGTTCCATAGGCTATCCTTGTTACTTACTTCGAACTGTGCTAATGTGTGTGATATTGGTTGCCTGGTCATATCGCGGTTGGCACTTGGCGTGAATTGCTTTTAATCATCCTCCACTTTTTGGTTTTTTCCTTTCTGGTCAGATCATATTTTGTTTTCTGAACGAGCCAAACCACCATCACCCCCCTCCCCCCTCCCTTCCCGGGCAGGGACCCAAAAAAAAAAAAAGAATAATTGTTCTGTGGCTCTCATTTGCAAACATAGCAAAATGATGTGGATGATTGTATTTGATTTGAGTGGTCTCGTTGTAATAGCTCATGACTCCCTCGACTTTCTATTTTTGAGAGCTTTTATTTCAGGCTCATTTGTATGACTGAACATGAGCTCTTGAATCTCATCTTCCAGATTAAGAGTGTTGAAAAGAGTTATTAATGGGCAATCTGTTCATTTAGGAATTGGAGGTGGCATATCATATTAATGCATCTATCACTTATATAAGTGGAAGTTTTGTCGCCACAATGTGACTTCACCTGGGAAAAGGGACCTAACTTCTTTTATTGCTAAAAAACCGGTGTCTGTCAGAACAGCGAAACAGTTGTTGAAGTCTTGGCTGGCATGCCAGTTGTTGTGCTTCATTTATTTTTTTGTTCTTTGGTTAACTGAAGGTAAGAATTACTTAGGGATCTCAGTCCCGAAGACAGTGTGTAGAGTTACATAGATAGTGTAGCAAAAGGTTGACAGTGTTTCGATGCTGTTGTGTCGTGGTATTCCTCACGGTCACTTCTATTTGTACAGGTAAATACAGTTTCCAACTGGTTCTAGTTGCTGCCGCTCTTTCAACCTACCTGAATTGGGAACTCCAGAAACTCAATCATACATTACATACTTGAGGTAATTTGTTCTAGAAACCCATTAGTATACTGATTTCTTTCAGAGGTTCTTTTTGCTGAAAGTAAAGCCTCGGTCCGGCCTTTTGCAGCTGGTTTAGTGGCGTCTACGACAATTGCGTCCACCGCAGCATACAGTGTGCAGCACATGAGAAGATCCACTTCCATTCTAAGAACTCACTAGGCCTAATTTCTCTGTATGACTTCAGAGATGGTGTACATAACTCAGAGTCGGCAATTTCTGCGATATCTTAAATCTTTCGAGTAAGGGATCGCAGCCTCTATTGGAATGTGATCGTCAAAGAAAGACGATCCTTGGTTGGCAATGCAAATTTTGGCACGTGAAAACAGCGGCCAGAAAGAGCGAAACGCCATCATCAGACCAAGGATTCCCCCTGCTCCTTCCATGAAGATCTCTCACACTGGAATTGACTCGTGCCCCTTGGCATGATGGGTACGAAGCTCACTGATCAGGAAGAGACCAGAGCATTTTAATCTTGTCAACTTCTCCATGAATGCCCATAATTTTCCATGGCAAAGTTGCGTTCCGGAGCTTGCCCCTGCAGATGTTTCTGATGTTTGTCTCAACATGTTCTTGTTTTCTCTCATTTTACTTGTTCTGTGTATCATAGACAGACATTTGAGAGCTCGACACTTACCTCGCGGTCGTTCTCCTATTTCAGTGCAAATGTAGGGATGAGCACGAAGATGACGACAGCTTTCGGGTCGAGAAATCCGGATAGCTCTTGATGATGCAGTTTGGTATTGCAGGCGAGGATGGCATCTGCTAAATGACAGAGATGTCAGCAATTGCTGATTATTCTTTCCCTACTCGTGACGTGCGATTGTTTTTTGTACTTTTCAAGCTTGGAATAAAAGTTCAAAACGGTCACGTAATTCGACGTCATGGACATCCTCCTTTCCACGTGGATTCAAAGACCAATCTTGAATATGACTTCCTTAGGTTTCATTTCTTACGGTAAAATGAATAGTTTAAAAAATATTTATTAAAAATAAATTATTTGCATCGTTTTATAAAAAATGGACAAACAAGTTAATAATGTAGACAGTTTTTGTTTTGAGAAAATTAATTTTTTTAATCCAAAATATTGAAGGCTATTAGGGGTGAACAACTTGGCCCATCCGAACCGGGACTGCCCGACTGGACCGGGGACCGGTGGTCGGTTCCCGATTCTATAGAGGTCCGGTCCGGTTTCCGGTTCCCAAAATTGGACCGGTGACGGGTGGTCCGGTTTCCGGTTCCCGGTCTTTAAGAACGAACCGGGTCTTCTTTTTAAATTTTTGTTTTCCTAATTCAGTCCGTGAATCTCTTCGGCTCCTTGGGCCTTTTTTCTTTTTTAAATTGGGAAAGTCATTTTATATAGGCACTGAAGTCTCTATAATGTTATTAAATTTCAATAATTAGAGAATAATTTTAGTTATTATTTTTTTTGGTCGGGTCCTGGTTCGGTCCGGTCCGGTCCCGTCCGGTCGGTCCGGTTCTCGGGATGGTTCGGTCCGGTCCCGGTTCCGACAAATGGGAATCGGGACCACGTCCGGTTCTTGGTTCTTGAGGGGAACCGGGATCGGATCGGGCCGATCGCCCCTAAAGGCTATAGCATTGTTGATTAAGACCACAGAGAAGAAGAAGAAGAAGAACCGTCATTTTCAGTTACTTTTGTTCGATTGCAACAGATGAAAAAGCTCAAAGAAGTGGAGGAAAGAAGACGATGTTCACAACGAGACACGGACCTCGCTCCTGGAACTCCACCCTCGGACCGTCGATACATCCCGATCCAAGTGCGTCGGCCACATGGGCCCGTCGAGCCTGGCCGCAAATCGCTCTGCACGAGATGGTGCTTTGTGTGGGCGAGTGATTTGAGGGTTGGGTTGATCACGGATGAAGTGTGCACGAGATTTGGGGCTTTTTTGAGTATTAGGGTCTTTGGTAATTCCGACCCACTCGCACATGAGCGCCAAGTGCAGTTGGGCGAAAATCAAAACATTTGGGTCCAAAAGTGCCCAGACAAAGTCGCACGCACTCGCCGGCCGTGAAAAAATAGGCCGGCGGTGACGACCGGAGGATATGCTTTGAGAGTAAGTCGGCCCTTTCAGAAGTTTATTTAAAACAAAATCCACTTTAGCACGTGACTATTTGAAATTTAGCGCCGCATTAGGCACCTGAAGTGACAAACTTAAGATAATGGGAAGAATTTTGGGTCTAAAAAGCCTCTCGTCTCTCTTAGTCGACAACAAAATAAAGAGAGGACTCGGACGTGGTTTGGTGAGGACACCGCACGGAACCAAGAAAGGGACATCTAAATATTTACATTTTACAATAAAGATCTAAACTTACCATTCGCATTTTTTTTTTATAATATCGGAATGTCCAAAGATCAATTGGAAGAGGAAAAATGAGGTTACGTGGCAACACAGTGGCTGCTAAAAACCACCAACCTAAATTTGGAATCAATGAAGTGTTGGTCTCCCTATCATAGATACTGGAGCGAGGCAAAAAAATCAACCTTCCACCGCAAGTCTTTCGCCGATCGCATTTATCTTGCCGTAGTTCTTTCGCACGCAATCGGTACGCACGTTGACGAAAAAACAATAAGCAGAATAGTGCAGCAAAGTAAAGATGGGGAGAGACACGGATTTACGTGGTTCGATCGATTGGCCTCTCTACGCCCACGGGACAATCACACGAAATCTCTTTGATAACCAGAAAAACTACGACGCACGCCCCTGAACTCGACAAACGCCAACGGCGAGTCGCACTCTCGACGATGACCCTTTTTACGACACAACTCTCATAATTCAGAGATATTGCACACAAGATTCCCCTTACAAGAGATCTCAAGACCCTCCAAAAGGCTATTGATCCAAATGCAAAGAAAATACGGAGGAATAACTCAGAGAATCATGACTTACAACTCTCCCCCCTGCAGGGGTGGTTGCACATATTAAAGTAGTGGAGGGGCAAAAGGGTCTTTTCTGGGTCCAATGAACGAAAGAAAAGGCGACTCGTGCGAGTGAACGCACAGGCATCTAAATAAACTAGTAATCTTTGTTTCGAAGAATAGGATCTCCCACTCGGTTTCTTGGAGATTCATTTCTTCCATGGCTAAGGCTCCGTTTATTTCATGAAAAATGAGCGATTAGAAATTATTTTTCAAAAAAGTAATCGCTTATGTCGCTTAAAAAAACGAATAACCGAAAACTTTTTCATCACCTACAAAAATAATTGGGCATAAATTATCATCGATGATGAAAATATTTTCCGTTGGCTAATTTTTCTAAACGACATAAGCAATCACTTTTCGAAAAAATATTTTTTAAATCGCTTATTTACGGCGCCTCAATGAACTAAGGCCAGAAGACCCTTTTGCCCCCCAAAAGGCACATGCCGAAATAAAATTAGGTGGCTAACACATTTCGCATTTTGGACAAAATCGTAGTCAACCATCGAGCGAATAGTTACAGTTCCTGGCCACGTTCGATTTGCTTTTGTGTTGTGTTGTGGTGGTTGCTACCGTCCCTCGAATCACGTGACCAATAGGAGTACGGTTCGACTGGCTCGATTTCCCGGGTCGCCGCACCCGCCAAGCTCGGCTCCAATTGGCCCTTTGGATCGGCCCATTGCCGCCAAAAATTTAGAGTGGACGAAGTGAGATAATGAGATTGGATAGGGCGGGCTCGAACGGCCTTTATGGTTGGAGCTACCGGAATGGAAAGTCAACTCCTTTGACCGCTGGGGGTACTACTTCCGTGGAATTTGTGATCATGGAGGTAATGTCTTTGCCAAGCAATCTCCTTTTTTTAGGAGAAATGAGGTAATTTACGGTAGAAAAGTATGCATCTTCCTCCTTGATGTCTCGTGCATCGACCCCACCTGCTCGGAGCTTATTGTTTTTCGATTTTTCGGTATTTGAATAACGGAAAACTAATTCATCTACGGAATGTTTCCCATGAAGTAAAAACAACAATTTTGGGTCGGGAGAAACGACCTCCCCTCCTTTTCTTTTTAATAATGAAATTTCGGTGAAATTCGCAAAAAAATAAATGATTTGAAAAATATTTTTTCACAAAAAAAGATGGCTCGCATCGCTTATAAATATAAATGAACGAAAAATGTTTTCATCGTTGACGAAAGTGTTGTTGTTGAAAATGAAAGCATCTTTCATCGAATAGTTATTTCGAGCGATACAATCATTACCAGACGAAGTCTCTAACCCGACATGTTTCTCTGTTCAACCAGACACAAACGATGATGTCAGTGCTACCCACCCATCGGGACCAGCTGATTTGGCGCTCTGGTCCTTTCACGAGAGGTTCTGAGTTCGAACCTCGCTGGGTGCCGGTGATTTAAGCGGAGGGTCATGACGGTGGAAGCTGCGCTAGCCCTCCCGGAGGATTAGTCGAGTGTGCGCGATCGTTACGGACGCTTGGCTCGGATACTTCGATTAAAAAAAAAAAAAAAAACAAAAACAAAAACGATGATGTCGGTGCCCGAACCTTTTGTGACCAAGTTAATTAGAGCTGCGTGTCGTTTCGAATGATCAAATGAAGAATGGGGATCGTTTTGCAAGATGTGTCATTGCGCGAGCGGATCACGTGGGATAGTTAATGTAGGGGGATGGAGAAACGATGGCACGAAGTGAGATGCAATAATAAACATTCAATCAATGCTGGAGGTAGAGGGATTGGGTTATTGGACAGCAAATCCTGAGATGATTATTAATTAGTTGACGAGATTAGCATAATCTAATTACGGGAGGGTCGCTAAAAACATGTGCTAGCTCGAACACTTAATCACACACTGGAGAGAGAGAGAGAGAGAGAGAGCAACTACCGAGACTGGTCGTCGTCCGCCAATCTTCTGTCTGCACTTGCCTGTAGGAAGCTTAGGTGAGAGCCAAGTCCTAGAGAGAGAATCCATCTGAATACAACGTTCTCTCTCTCTCCCCCTCTGGGTGACCGTCTGTAGATTTTCAGGGTAGACCCTCTTCCCTCCCTCCCTCCCTCCCTCTCTTCTCTGTTTGTGTCCAATTCGTACTCCCTCGCGAAGCTCTCTCTCTCTCTTTAGTCTGAAGTAGTTTATTCGATACAAAGGTTGTTGTTTTTTTGTCGTTAGCTCAAGAGGGCTGCTTCTCTGGACACCGAGAAGCATGGGGAGGAGTCTGCGAGTGGCCGGGCTATCGCCAATGGGGGTCGCCGCTCTCGTCACCAGCTGGTGAACGAGATCAACGAGTCAACCCAGTGCCAGGACGGTTTTCTACGCTCTCTGTGCCGCCTACGCGCTCGTCTCCTCCGTTGCCCTGGTCTCTCTCTCCCTCTCTCTCTGTGTTGGGTATTGTGATTTTTCTGCTTGAGAAATGGGGAGCCCGTAGTTTAGTAGATGTAGGATGTCGAAATTACAGTGGAGTGGAATGTACAATCAGAAATACTTAGAGGCGGTCACGATTGGACATGTGAACCAGTTCACGGGATTCCACTTTGGCAAGATCAAGATATTTGTTGATGTTGATAACAATTGGACCCTTCTTCAGATTTTTGATTGTAAACTCCAGTCCAGTCCTTTTCGAGGGACGTTTCCCCTCAGTCACAATAGATCCAGCAGACTCTGAGCTGATCCACAGTATCTAAATTGTTCATGCTTATTGCCTTTGGCTTGTTCACTCTAATTGAATTGCCTGCCTAGCAAGTGAATTACTTTTTGAGTGTGTAGTTCTGTGATAGCTAGCTTCATTCATGAGTCTCAAGCCGAGCTGTTGTTTGCAAAGCGCAGATTCAATTGATAAGGATTGAATTGAGAGTGCCTGAATACGGTTGGACGACTCAAAAGGTTTTTCATCTCATGAACTTCATTGTCAATGGAGGTGATTGTTCAATCTTTCTTTACATTTTGATGCTCCATGATTGCATTTCATGGTGATTATTTGAGGCTTGGCCATGCTGTGTTTCTTATGCAGTACGCGCAATCGTGTTTGGGTTTCACAATGAAGTCTTTGATTTACATCCAAAGGTTGGTTTATGGCTGCTTCTAAAATTTTCTGCTGCAATCTTGGAAGCCTTATGTTTCCAAAGCTCACTTCTTCATAAAGTTATATTCATCCCCTACATAATAGGTTGCATGGTTCACTTAGAGAGCCCACTGCTTATCTAGAGAGGGCCCGAGATAACAGTGATGTTTTTTAAGCATCATCTCCTGAAAGTGGCCTCATTTTCACCGTCTACACTGAATAGAAAAATATGGTATATCCTGAATATGTGAAATTGACTATTTTGGATGTGGAAGAATTTCATGTTAATAGCCCGATCCTACTTTCACAGGAGTGCCCTCAAACAGGAGAAAAGAATGTATCTAATAAAATGAACACTCACAGTGGTGTTGTTAAGATAACATTAGATAGCATTGTTTTGGATGCTCATGGACATCATAGATCAGCTGTTAGCATCTAGAAAGCCTCTTGTTATTTCCTAGCATGCTTACGGGGGGACAACTGCAACTTGAAGCAGGTTCTTACTTGGGTTCTGTTGGATCTTCCGGGGCTCTTATTTTTCTCGACGTACACACTTCTCGTCCTCTTCTGGGCAGAAATATATCATCAGGCAAGTAATTTCATCCTTGTTTTTTTCCTCTTACTGAGATGCATGATCTCAAGTAGAATATGTGGCCTTCTCATTTCTTTCTCAATAGTAAGTATATATAATTAATAGATCATTCTCAATGAGCAGGCAAGAAGTTTACCAACAGATAAACTAAGGACTGTTTATATTGCAGTCAACTGTGCCATATATTTCATCCAGGTGCTTTTCCTCAATGCCTTTCACATATCATATTTTGCACTTTTTTACTGCACCTTCAACATAACTGAATTGATTGGTGACATGTATGCTTGTGCTCTTTCTTGTATGTTTAGATTCTGGTATATTTCTTCTCTTTGTATCAAGTTTCAGATTCTTTTTTGGAGGTTTCGGTATGTAATTGTCATTGGTCAATATAATCACTTCATGTGAACGCTGCAAGTTGTATATAGTGCCTAACTGCTCTTTAAAGAGCTGCGTGTCAGTCATTTCCTTCAATCAAGACTGGTTGCAGCTTTGCTCTGTTTTGGTTATTGCAAGAATGCTAAAGGCAAAGAAAGGTTTAGGGCTAACTTATACTTTTCATTAGAAAAATTGCCAGTACAATTTGTAGTCAAGGACCTACAAATTTGAATTTTGAGCGAAAATAGTCTGTCCCTCATGTGCCCTGTATGAAGGTAGTCGTGTGTTTAGCCGCTGATATCTGCCGCACCATCAGTTTCCATACCCAGCGTGTATGAATGAAGCTGTGTTAAATTCTTCACAGGGAATGATGAGTCAATCAGTAAAGCAGAATCTGCATTATGCATTTGTTATTGACTCTAACTATTTTGCCCCTCTAACTATAGCAATATGATCATTGAATTCAGGTTTGCATCTGGATTTACCTATGGATAGATGACAACAGCGTCGTGGAATTTGTTGGGAAAGCATTTATTGCAGGTCAGTTGACATTTCTTACCCAAAATAGCATAGAGAGAGAATTTTCTTTGATTTTATTTATTTATTTTGTTAGAAGGAATATATTGAGTTGTTTCAATTAAGAGTGATCTGCATTGTTATGGTCAAACTTCAATGTCAAACTTAAGACAGTTTTTGGAAGTAACAATATTTCTACCACCTGTTCTGCTCTCGAAACTAGTGGCTCAGCACCGTGCCTATATCTTCTTTCTGTTAAATACTTCTTTTTCATTCCTTTTCCTAAAGCAGAACCTATTAAGAAAGCTTTTCTAGAAAACAGACACAGCTGATGGGAGCTAACTTATATCATTATAAGCTAGTCAATTAGACATCCCAATCGAGCTTGCTGCCAGAAATGCAACAACTATGCTGATTAGCATCTCTGTCAGGTTAGGGCGGAAAGAAGAAAAAAGACACTTTGTTTCCATGAGTTAAACTGAGTTCTTTTTTAGCAGGGGTGAATGTGTTAGTAGCGGAGCCATAAGGGATGCATTATAAACTTACCTTTTGTAATTCGAGCTTTCTTTTTGTCCTGATCAATATATCTGCTCGGTACTTATACTGGAATCTTGTTTCTCACAGTTGTGTCGATATTAGCTGCGCTGGGCTTCTTGCTTTATGGAGGAAGGTGAGTAATAGAAGTTGATGTGCTGGTTTACTAGTCAGTGCATTGGTACTTTTATGTTCTGCTTACTCCGTGTGGTTTGATTTTCTCCTTGTGATCAGTGTTGTTGTCAAATGATTCCAGGTTGTTTTTCATGCTAAGGCGATTTCCTATTGAATCTAAAGGAAGAAGGAAGAAGCTCCATGAGGTGGTTCTCCTTTCGTTTTAAATCAGAACTTAGTTGTGTCGCTTCTTTCTGCTGCTTGCCTTTGTTTAAGACACATATCTTTACACATTGCACACTTCTGTAATGATTATGCTGAAGCTAAAGTGAAGATATGAAATGTATTGCTGGTGGTTGGTGCTGTGGGTAAATATCTTTGTTAGAAGCTGGATAACTTGGGATTAGACCATAGTTTGTTCATAAGTGAAGTTTTGTGTTCTTTTAACTCTCACAAGTGCTGGAGCATCTTCCTTGTTTTTACCGTTTCCCTTTTCTTGGTTCTGGTGAATTTTTTATTTTATTGAATGGATACATATCCAATTTATCTAATTTTCAAGCAGGTCTAAGTATATTGACATTGGGTATCTATGATTTGACACGTGAAAGTTTTCTAGGATCATTTATCCTGCCAAACAGTATTTTGTATGTGAAAAGCCAAATCAAATGTAGCTTTTGGATTGATTTTCCTGACTACCTGACACGGGGTGGTGTGCACCTTTTTGGCAGGTTGGATCTGTCACAGCCATATGCTTCACCTGCTTCCTTATCAGATGTTTTGTGGTAAGCACCCATTGGGTCTTCTAGATATGCAAAGTCTGTAGTTGTTTCTAGAAGTTTCAGAAAGGATAACCTCATTTTTTGTACACTTATACTATATCAACTTCAGGCTGTTATTTGAAATACCTATTATAGATATGTTGCCATAGCAAACTTGTTTGAAGCACGTGATTCTATAGCTGGAATACTTGTCTTCTTTCTGGGTTCTAGTTCTCATTGTTCTTCTACATCATTTAACATATGTGACTTAACCTGGTAGATTGTATTGGTGAATCGATGTCCATTTATGTCTGTGGCATACGTAGCTTGTCTACGATAGCACTTCCTAACCTAATGTAACCCCTGCCTTTGCTTAAAGGAAGTTTCAATAAAGGAGTATGAAGACGAGAAGAAGGCCAGAGCTGTTTTTCTAGAATTCTTGGTGGAATAGAAGTAAACACCTTTGTTCAAACGAAATTTGAAGAAAATCAAGATAGGGTAGTCCGGAAATGCAGTTGAGAGTGCGGACATACCCAATATCTAGCTTAACAAGCTGGCATTAGAAAGCATTTTTTCCCCTGGTGTTCTGAGTTTATTGACTATCTAGAGGTGGTTAGTGAAGTTCCTGCTTCAATGATTGGCCTCTTTTATGGAATTGTTTTCTCTCAAGCCTCCTGCTTACGTATGACAGCTTCTAAATGCAAGTCCAGTAACCATTGACTACCTTTACTTTGACATGATTTGTTACCATCATTTAATAACCAAGTGAGAATTCTTTGCTTGTTTCAAGGATTTTGTTATTTCAATAGCAGGTAGGCATTTAGTGTCTTCTTGCTAATACCTCTTGCGTGTTGAGCTGCAACTGAAAATATTTTTAAGGGAGAAGAAATAAGATCTTGTACATTCATCGCCATTATATCGATTTAGTCGGGGTTGCAGTTTGTTTCAAGAGCTCTAAATTTGAGTTCACAATGCAGGTCCTTTTATCAGCATTCGATTCAGACGCATCCCTCGATGTTTTGGATCATCCAATTTTAAATTTGATATATTACATGGTACTTTCTTATCCCATTTCTTTGTGGGGTTCGTCTATTTGTTCCCTAACTAAATGTTTATATCCTTCGAATGTCTGTTGCTCAAATAACAGCTGGTTGAGATCCTACCTTCAGCTTTAGTCCTCTTTATCTTACGGAAGTTGCCTCCCAAGAGGATATCGGCTCAATACCATCCAATCCGCTAGCCAAAGTCATTCCTTTTTTTGGTAGATAATTATTCTTTTGTCCTCTCGAAGATGGTTTTTTCATGGTTCGTTGACTAGAGCTACCGAAGTTGAGCGATGGGAAGCAGAGCCAAAAAAAAAAAAAAAAGAAGAATTCCAGATGAATCATTCTGGTATGGCTCATGACACCGGCAATTCTTTTTACATTTTATACTGTTGTAATTTATCGTAGGGGAGGGACCTTTCAATTACTTCTCTTTCTCCTTTTTTTCAATCCACTTTCTTTTGTGGGGGGGGGGGGGGGGGGGGGGTGGCGGTTCAAGGGGCACAGCAGAGGCTGCATGTTTGTACAATAAATCATGTGCAGATATTGGGTTGGGCATTTGGAGAAAGGAAGAGTCGATGTGATTTCAGACATTAGATCCTCATGTTTATAGCAATGACATCGGCTGTGTTAACAGGAGCTATTGCAGATTTTGTGTGTTCTCTGTTTTCAAATTCTTGGAGTTGAGGGAAGAAGTTGATGTTTGTATTACAGTGCTTGGGTTGCTAATGTTGCTGTTCTCTGGCTCGTATTGGTGATGATCTACTTACCCTCGACCAGTTCCTAGTTGTGTTTTTCATGGTCGGAGCTTTTGGTAAGGAGGTCACACATGCTGACTCTTCTTCTTATCCCGAGATTTCGTGATTTTCTCACGCCGTGTCAAAGCGAAATGGCTTTACCTGGTGACACTGTTATCTACTCATAAAGCTGTCTACTACGGGTGATCAGTTTTAAGGTATATAGGTTAACTTGAAACTTATTCTGTCACGGTAGTTTTTAGTTCTCACAACTTGAAATTGAACCAGTCCACCCCGGATCTGACGTGGGACCGAACTGGTTAAGGCTGGTTCTTAAACTTTTTACCGAGGAACTGAATCGGTCATCGTGAAAATCGTCCTGGACCCGATTCAGTAATGCTAGTTCAGGCTGATTCAAACCAGCCCCGTTGCTTACTTCTACTGTGGAAAAGGACTTAATTTGAATGTGGCTACCTCTTTCTCTATGTTGAATACACAAACAGATGACATATCAGGAATTATCATTCAAAATGCATCTGTATTGGCGAGAGAGCGAAAGAGGAAAAACAAGCAAGTTCCCCGATCTCATTAACCTTTTGTGTTTCAGCATGTATTAATTCTATCCTACTACTGTCCCGACACCAAAACTCAAATGATTTAAGAAGTTCAAGTATATAACATACTTCGTCCGAACTAACTTTTTTTTTTTTTGATACATGGATTTCACTTAGAAATAATCATATTTTAATATTTAAACTTAGTTTTAGCCTGGAAGGGTTGCTGAATATTACTGAATATAGATGGTAAAAATATATGATCTTTCTATGTGAAAAAACTTATTCATGGAATCTGGAGATCCCTCGGTCAATGCTTGCTCCTATCTACTAAATAATTTTTAATTGAATTAAACAATATATTTATTTAAGAAATACAAGAAAAAAACCCATTTATGAGTTTCCACCTTGGCGACGCTTCTAGAGCATAAATCTGCTTAATAACGTAATTTCTAGAACATAAATTCGCTTGGTTACGTACTTTTATTTTTTTTATTTTTGAAGTTTTTTTTTGTCAGAAATACTTTCGAAGTTACTTGAAAAAGTAAAAAAAAAATTACTTCTTTCCAACGAAAAAAAATCAACTTATGATCAGAAATTAATTTTTACAACAGAAGAGTTGCGCACGCGCCTTTATATTTTCTTATTTTGCCAAAAGAGCAAATGCAAAAAAAAAAAAAAAAAAGGTGAGTTTAACTTTTTTTGCCCGCCTTCGTTTGCAGAATTCAAATTCAAAGCGATCTCCTTCTAACTCTAACCTTCCATATCTTCGATTTTCACTCTCTAACGCCTCGAATTCGCAATTCACCTTCTACGATCACAAACCCAATCGCGATTTCTGCAGAAAGTTCGAAGCTTTTGGCCAGAATCAATGGAGTTCTCGGACCAGCCATCTTCTTCTTCGCTTCTCAAAGACATTTCGAACTTCAAAACCCCAAGCCGACCCTCGCACAAACCCAGTCTCCAGTCCCCAAAACCCCAATTCTTCACCGCCTCCAAGCAGACCCCTCTCCCTCTCTCCACCGCCCGCTGGGCGGGCCGTCCCTCGCTCGCCCCGCGCTCGAGGCAGAAGCAATCCGCGGCAGCCGCGAATCGCAGGCTCAAGGCGTTCGAGCTCGAGCAGTCACAGTCCTCGCGCAAGGCTCAGTTGAGGAAGGAGCAGAATCTCAGAACGCTGGCGAAGTCCCTCACTGCTTGGCTCAATTTCTTGTTCCGGAACCCCAAGTCGTGCGGGTGCGATTTGTCGGTGGGCTTGGATGGGCGTGGCGAGGAGGGGAATGCGGTTAAGGGGAAGAGGGGGAGCTGGCCAGAGGTCAGGGTTGGGTTCGATCCTGTGGTGCCGAGCCCGAAAAGGAGGAGGGACTTGTGGTGGCGGAACGAGGAGGACGGTGGTGGGAGCTCGGAGGGGTTCTCGAATTTGAAGTTCGATAGGTTGAGAGATTCGTTGAAGGAAGTTTGCAGTTTTGATGATCTGAAGGAGAGGATGCGGGTTTATCTAAACTTGGCTTGTTGCAAGGAGATTTTTAAAGTAATGACCCAAGTCACTAAGGTATGATGGGAATTCCTGAACAGCGAATTTCTTGGCTTCCAATTGTGTTTAAGTTTTCAGCATTTAGGAAAGTTTCCTAAACGGAACTAAGTACTGCAGGAATGTGCTGAAAGGCTGAAACATTTATTTCAATGAACAACTTGATCGCATTTTGAAAAAATCTCATCATCATTAGCTTTCCTACTTAGTCCAGTGAAGCTGATATGGAAATGGCTGGCCACATTCATCCTGTGTTATCTCACAGTTCGTGTTTGTAGACTTTTTCTTTAATAGCTTTCCCCCATTTCTGCAGAACATTGATGATGGCAGACTTAAAATGAAGGTTCATTGCCCTGTAGTTACAGATTTTGGCATGAAGGAGAAGGTTGTTAGAATCCTCCTCTGCTATAACCCACTCTGGCTTAGGATAGGGTTATACATTATTCTTGGGGGTGATTCATTGTTGCCTAATGGAGATGCTGAGTCTGATCAAGATATTGCATTCTTGAAACTGGTCATCGAAAGGCAGTTTCTATCACATGGGGGTTTAGCAAAAGCATATGCTTATAATAAGAAGGTTGAAGGCTTATATAGACCGGGCTATTATGAATCTCTGGGGAATGTCATACTCAAAAGGTTTTTGCTTCTTGTTCTTATACTGGATAGAGCTAAATCCCAAAGCAGTCTTCCTCTCAAGTATGGAATTGATGGATTGGATGGAGGTTCTCCCTTATTATTTTCTCTTCAATCTAGTATCAAATCAAGCCATCAGATGGTTAGTGGTAAGGATTGAACTGCTACTTATTCGATAAAGTCTAGATTTTTTTTATGATTGACTCTATCCATCGCAGGTTGACTTCTCTCTTTCTGGTTTACAATTAGATTTCTTGTCAGTTTTTTATGACTGACCCTATCCATTGTAGGTTGACTTTTTCTCTTCTGGTTCACAATTAGATTTCTTGTCATCCGATGTGATGCATGGAGAAGGTAATCTTCTTGCACATCTAGTGATTATAGGATTCAAAGTATCTTATCAGCAGGTATGTTCACTCCATTCGCATTGATTGTTCAATTTGTTTTGCATGTGTTTCCTCATGCTCGAGACCATGGGGGTCCTAATGTGTGTGTTGGAGTCTGAACTATTTTACTTGAACTTTGTGTCTGCATGCATTGATGTTTGGGCGTCACGAAACTAGTGTTGCATTGCAATGAGTTACTAATTTTATTATTTGATTTGTGATCTATCATTTATCGTGCTATAGTGCCCCCTGATTGAGTACGACTTCAGATTATCTGATGTGTTGGAGGACCTCCATAATGGGGTGCGACTTTGTAGGGCTATCCAGCTTTTGAAGCAAGACTCGTCAATTCTATTGGTATGTTCAAGGAAACGAAGTTTGTGTGGCAGCTGACTCCAGGTCACATTTTCTGATATTTTAGTGATTATCCTATGTGCAGAAATTGGTAGTTCCTGCAGACACTCTGAAGAAAAAAGTAGTAAACTGTGGCATTGCATTGCAATATCTCAAGCAGTATGGTGTGCCGCTAAAGGATGAAGATGGAATGACAATAGAAGCAGATGATGTTGCCTGTGGAGATAAGGAACTTACCCTTTCTTTGCTCTGGAACATGTTTCTTCACTTGCAGGTTTGTGTGCTTCTACTTTCTGAAAATCAGAGTTGAATTTATACTAAAATTGGCTTACTTGTTAATTTTGGTATATGGGTAATATCGTTTTCAATGGAACTGCAGCTACCTCTTCTTATTGATAAAGAGGTTCTAGCGGAGGAGGCCTCCCGAGTTCGTGGAGTCTCTGTGGTATGTCCAAACCTAAATGACATCCCATTTTACATAGCACGATGGAGCATGTGCATGTGAGTCATTAGTTGTGTCCAGTTGCTAAAATGTGTGGGTTTGAACATTAAGCTTATTCTCCCCTCCTCTTCCTTCTTTGGTTTTGGAAGATAAATTGCAGGAAAAATTAATAATAAAGTTTCCTTCTATTACATTGTAGGACAAATTAATCATCTATAACTGCACTTTGCTGGACATCATCTTAAACTGGATTCAGGTACTTCTCTGTGTAGCATATTGTAGTGGGATTCTGTTTGATTCCGATATTACAATGTAACCTCTTTGATTTTATATTGCCTTCAACTGGAACATCTTACAATAGAATTTCGCTGTCCTTCTTTTTCAAGGATATTTATATCAAACTTTCCCTGTTCTACCTCCAAAAAAAACTTTCCCTGTTCTAAGGTAGAATTTTGATTTATACTTTATTAATCCTATACCTTGATGTAAGTGTTGAGCTTTGTATCTTTTCTTTCTGCATTGACAAACAGAGACATTTGTCCTGGGCCTCCTGGGTTGTATTGCCTTCGTTCTTCAGCCTTTTAAGCACGTTTCTATTGGTTCAATTGATCGTTGCCATTGTATGTTCGCAGGCAATTTGCGACAGTTATGGTCTCAAAATGACAATCTTGAGTCCTTGATTGATGGAAAAGCCATATGGTGCTTGCTTGACTATTACTTTCGCAAGGAACTTCATCGCTCTTGTCCTTTAAAGGTCTCCTGGAATTTTCTTTTGTTAACATGAATAATATCATGCTTTCGTTATTGTTCAGACGAATAACACTGCTGTTGTTTATTTAGGACAACAATGGAGCAGGAGGTGAAGAATCAATCATGGCTGCTGCTGATTATACTGATTCAGTGCACAATTTCATTTTGTCACAGAAATTGACAGGTTTACTTGGAGATTTTCCTGAGGTATGTTTTATAGAAGATTTCTCCGACACAATACTTCACATTATATATGTTTCTTCCGTAAGTTAGAAAAGTAGTTCAGATGTCTACATGGCATTTCTCATCCTTGCTTCCAGGTAAGATCCATGATTTAGAAATTCCATTGAAGTTATGGATGTAATTAAGCGCACGTTCATCATGAGGCTCTCTCCCTATTGGGGTTATGATAGTGCCTGGCATTCCATTTTGGAACTTACCAAGCATTATAATGTATAATCAAGATACCCCCACTGCAAGGATATAACTATAGTCTATGATTTGTGCATCACCTTTGACCTATGAATTTAATGTATCTCCCCCAGTGGTAGCACTTTCAATCAAGTTGCGTGCAAGTTCTGTATTAAAAGGGTTTGACCTTAAATGTATCTTGTCGTTGATGGATTACCATTAATGACCTGGATCAGACAAGATAGATAGATTGAAAATGATGTGCAACTATGCATGTGGTTTGAGATGATATTTGCTTCTCAGTTAGAATGGTATCCTCAACATGTTTGTTCTGAAAACCTTTTGCAGACAGCTCCATCATTAACTCCTTTTAATGCGTGTCAGCTCTACCACCACAAATGGTCCAATTTTAGGCTCCTTGTTTTTATGCATTTGCTGATATCTTGGTAGAGCATGTGGACTTTCTTGTGTCATACATTACTTTAATTAGTCGTCTTTTAATTTTGCTAATGCAGATTCTGCAGATAAGTGACATACTGGAGCATCATGGTGTGTGTAACAGTCGCAGTGTTATTATTTTGTTGGTGTTTCTTGCATGTCATTTGGTTATGAAGAAGAATATGGTAATGGTTTAACTGCTATTCCTGAGGATAAATTATTCCTTTTCTCCTTCTGTTTTAAAACTATACCGTAGAAGTTACCTGAGTTTTCTCCCGAGCAGGATCGTCTGAATTTTCATAAGCTCTTAAGTTGCCCATGTCATGTGGAGAGAAGACATTCAAGTCATCAAAGGTGTTTTGCCAATTCTAATCTAGCAAATGAAGATGCAGATGGGCTGTGCGGCGAAGGTGTGTATGCTAGCATAATGATAACTAATCTGGAGAGCTTCGGTAGAACTGATGGATAGTTCTCAAATTTCTATCACTCTGTAGCAATTAAAATATAGTTTGTACCATAGGTGCAGTGTGCCATCAGAGCCTTGGATTATTCCCATTTGATCTCATGACAGCTATATCCAAGCCATCCATCTTTCTGCTCCCTGGAGTCCTATTTCTTTGGTAATTCTGCCCAAGTTCAGACTAGTTTTTTGGCTTTCACTAGATACAGCAACCCTCTTAGGTGAGAAAATTTCAATGTCAAACAATGTCATAAGAATAATGTTTTGAAAAAATTGTCTTCCCTTAGTCAAACATCTTCAGCTGTAAAGTTGCGGATTGGACCTCATTTAAGGATACCGCCTTGGTATATAGCTCTTAAACATGGTGTTGACTCAATGAATATGGAAATTTGGAAGTGGAGAGTTTATCGTTGCATGGACGAATCATGAAGGAAGAGACTCATCGATATGTGATGTTATGAATTTGTGTAATCGTGGCTATGGGTTGATTTAATTATTTTATTGATTAGTGGAGCATCTAAATAAGAATCAATCTGTATTGAAATCTGTCACTATTGTTATGTTGAACCAGTCTTCGAGGCAAACTACACTGGGCAAGAGACATTTTACTTTTATCCTTACTTTTATGTTTCTTGAGTCTTTTTGGCTGCTTCTACTTAATATTTTATGCACTGGCTTGAAATTTGAAATAGTCCTGTCTCTCTGTTTTGTTTTGTTTTTTTTTTTTTTTCAAGCATTAGAAGCGGCAAAGAGGTTCAAGGCCATCCAGGCTTGGTGGCAAAGTATGGCTGAGAAGGACTTCAAAAGCATTTCAAATCCACGAAATTCTTCTCTTGATGTCTTCCCAATCAGCAAATCAAATAATATACATAAAAGAGGTAGTCAACAACGAAACCGCTATGAGCAATATAGAGTTACTTCTCAAGGATGTATTACTTCTAGGCATTCACTTCTCCCAGTGGTTTGTGGAATCCGATTCTTTTGTTTCTCTAAATTTTTTGACATTGGTTCTCTCAATTGCTTGATTGTCGAGATTATGTAGCGCAACTATAGAATCTCTAATACTTGTCGAACGCTTTCAGATGCTGCTGCCTGTCTTATCCAGTCTCACTACAGAGGAATGATAGAACGTCGTAAGTTTTTAAAGATCATGGATGCAGTTTCCTTGCTGCAGAGTGCAACTCGGGCTTGGTTAGTTGTCAGGCAGAAAATGCTGCTCACCAGAAGTTTTGTCACAGAGATGGATGAATTTTTATGCGGTAAATGCCTTCTCAGATAATTATCTAGTATTACTCAATTATATACTTCTATTCTAATGATTTGTCAGATTCTTGTGCAGTTAGAGGGAAGAGTTTGGAAGCATATGGGAGATACCTGTTACTTTTTTTTAACAGGCATAATTTTGTCAAAACGAGAAGGTCAGTATTGCTTATCCAGCAAGCAGCAAGGAAATGGATCTCTCAGGGATGTCAGCGTAAAGGTATTGCATCTATGTGGTGCACCATCAGTAACCTGGGCAATACTGCTTTTGTTAGTGATTGCATACCAGGGTGCACTTTGAGGTGAATTGCTGTATTTAAGAACTCTCAAATAGGTCACAACATTGAAATGGCTTCTGAAACATGCACAGAAATGAGTTCAACAAATCTTCGAACAAAAGCTGCAACTCAAATTCAGCTTGCTTGGCGGAATGTTTGTCTCCGGAGTTCTCTCAATAATAAGCACTGTGCTGCTATAAAGATCCAGTCTCATGTTCGTGGTTGGTTCTTAAGAAGGGATTACTTGAATCAGAAACAAGCAGCACTTACAATCCAAAGTAATTTTCAGCGCCTTAGATGCTGGAGGTTGAAACGTGCGGAAGTCACAGTTAAGTCAGCCATCATGATCCAATGTTACGCTCGTAGATGGATTTGCCAAAGATTGTACTCTAGATGTCACCAGCTTATCGTTCAAATCCAGGTATAGCGTCTGTAGGATTGTGCACCTGTTAATATGTGCCTTTCCATTTTCATGGAATAAGTAGGCCACTCACTACAATAAAGTTTATTTGGCACATCCATTAAGTATTGCAATTTAAATATAGAGTCGTGACATTTGTGCCTAATTGCTTTGCTTGAAACAAATCCAGAGCTGGTGCCGTGGTTGGTTGACAAGAAGAGACTTTTTAGCTCGGAGAGAGGCTGCTATCATAATCCAGAGTTCTGCACGCCGTCTTATTTGCTGGAAGGCTCTCTGTAACTACAGATGTGCTGCCATAGACATTCAAAGCTTTTTAAGGGGACAAATAACACGGAAGAGGCTCATAGGTACTAGTTAATCTCTCTCGTGTATTTCTGAAGCCTGGTACTGTGCAACATGTTCTTTCTCTGTTCTATAGTGACAAGAATTGGTACAAATCGGGTACTTCAGGGCCTTTAAACTCTAGGGCTGTCAACTTTAGCTCCACTTCACAGACGACAAGTAGCTATTCTCAGAACTCCAAAATCAAGATTCCACTTTCCTCTATTTTAAGACTGCAAAGATGGTGGAGAAGTGTTCTCTTGCAAAGATTGAGAAGTGAATCGGCAACTGTTATCCAGTCCTATGCTCGGGGGTGGATAGCAAAGCGGAAAGCTGCAAGAGAGAGGGATCGTGTTGTTCTAATCCAGGTAAACTCTTCATTCCCACATTCATGGGCCCGACTCTCCTGAAGTTGGCCAGTACCTTTTAGCTCATTCTATACTTTTCGCTTTCTACTTTGTATTCATTCAGAAGCAGACCCGAACTCCAATGTTTTTCCGTTATCGTGGTTGATACCCCTAGTTTGGAATACCCATCTATCATTTGTGGGATTCATCTTTACCATGACTGGCCCCTTGGTTAATTTGTGTTTCCCCATCAACATCATGTTTTGCTATTGTTACTTTGGTATGATTATGTGAAACTTATTTGATTTGGAAATGAACAGTCATACTGGAAAGGTTACCTTACACGAAAAGAGTCAAGGGCCCAGGTTGCGGACTTGCGCCTGAGAGTGCAGAAGGCAGCTGAAAATGTGGATGACAACATGCGGATCATAAATAGGCTTAAAGCAGCACTTTCTGAATTGCTGAATATAAGAAGTGTCAGCAGCATTCTGCATACTTGTGCCACTTTAGGTAAGTAATATTTCGAGAACTTTTGTGAACTTTTGTTGACTAAATATTTAAACATGTACTAAAAACTGATTGGAGTGGTTTGGTGATGCTTTTCTTCTAGACATGGCAACTCAACATTCTCAAAAGTGCTGTGAAAAACTTGTGGAGGCAGGAGCAATTGACAAATTGTTGAAACTCATTCGCTCGATGACCCGAAGTATTCCTGACCAGGAGGTTCTAAAACATGCTTTGTCTACACTCAGGAACCTAGCCCGGTATTCGGAATTACTTGATGTGTTAATTGACAGTAATGGATCTATTGAGACCATTTTCTTTGAGTTGCTAAGGTATGGATGATGGCTAATCACTAGAACTCTACATGAAAATGTATTCCTTGCCGAACATAAGGAAGACATGAACCATGACTGATAATTTCTGCTGGACTACATCTTTCAGGAACAAGGAGGATGGATTCTTTATTGCTTCTGAGCTGCTGAAAAGGATGTGTACGAGGGACAAAGGTGTGGAAGCTCTGCATCAATCGCCTTCTTTGCTCAAGAGGCTAAATGGTATGGTTGAAGAACTTATGAGGAGAGTCCACATGGACAGAAGGTATGACACTAACTTAAGGTTCAACTGCTCTTTGAGCCATGCTTCTGATCACTACCCTTTTGTGATTCATAGAAATGGACGGGTCGTTGCTGCGAAGGAGAACACTGAAAAGAGGTTGAAAGAAATGACGGAGCTTCTGAAACTGATGACTGGCTAGTTGCACATACTCTCATAACAGTCACAGCCACAATTGTCTTGATTGGTGCTAACAAGTTGACATGCCTTCATTTCCCCCATGTACTTAAATTTTTCTTGGATTATGCGTGGTGCGGTTCATACCCTTTTCGGGTTCAAAGTTCAATTGGCATTCTTGTACATTTGAATGGAAGGGACAAAGGGTTCATTGGTGTGAACTGTTTGTGCTTGCCGTCTCAGTCAAAGTTTTGGAGGCTTTCGGTGTAGAATCCGTGGTTGTTGCTCGTGCACTGCAACTGCAATCCGCCGGTGCCTTTCGGCTTAGTTTGTCGCTTCCCCAAATTTGCTACCCTTGAAAATAGCGTGAGATGAAATTTTTGGATTTTATCGTTCATGAAAGTGCTCTCAAAACACTTATCAAGCGATCATATAAAACAATCGTACCCAAAACATTATAATTTTATTCTAACTTGCATTTATTATTGTGGCATCAACCAATTGCTTCATCCAAAATAATTGGTAGTTACAGCTCAAATTGAATATTTCGACCGTAGGTCTGGAGTTTTTATGAAAATGCCTGAAGGCTGTCAACGTTAGTTGTCTTATCTCAACTTTTTTTTTATTATTAAGAATTATGCAAATTGTAATATATAATGCTGGATTTCATAATCAGTATTTTTAAAAATGTCGACTTTTATTTCGTAAATACAATTATTTGTTGCTGCATAGTACCGTATACCTACTGGGGCCAGCTTTTTAAAAGTGACCCAAGTGGCAACTTGCTCTGCTCTGCGCCGTGTCTCTCTCTCTCTCTCTCTCTCTCTCTCTCTCTCTCTCTCTCTATCTGGCTTTTAGGCTCCGTTGGGTTTATTGAATTCGGACAGTATGAAGAGATAATGGCCCATTACCAAAAAAAAAAACCTCAAATTTTAACTTTTATTCCAATTATATCCAAAACTTTTTTTATCTCATAAAACTCTAATTTTATTTTTATCCCAATTCTACCGGCGTACACCCAAAAAAACCCACAATTTTAGCTTTGTCCCAATTCTACCACCTAATACAAAAAAAAAAAAAATCATAACTTTAGCATTTGTCCCAATTATATTCAAAACTTCTTTTTATCTCATAAAAAACTCAAAATTTTTACTTTTATCCCAATTATAGCCAGTTACTCTTCCATTCATAATAACTTTAGTTAATCCTATGCAGCATTTTCACGTTGTTAAAGTATTAGATCTCAGCAAAACTAACATGAAAAAATCTATTAACTTCTTTTCTATTGTCTACTTCTCCTACACATTATCGGGAGATACAGAGCCACTCAAAGAATGGCTAGTCCTAGAGATTTGATTATTTGGACAAACAATCTCAAATTTCGCTATACTTGAAACTTGCTGTTTTTGAATTTCAAAAATTTATTAGTAAGTTCGACGAAAAAATTCAAACCACGTAAGATTAACTAATAGTAATTATAAACAGAAAGCTGGTGGTTGTAGAATTGGGCCAAAAGTAAAAGTTTGGAGTTTTTTTTATGCGATAATTTTTGGTTAATTGGGACAAATGCTAAAGTTGAGGATTTTTTTAGTATAAGATCGGTAGAATTGGGACAAAAATAAAAATTGTGGATTTTTTGTGCAATAAAAATTTTTTGGATATAATTGGGACTGAGGCCAAAGTTGGAAATTTTTTATGAGACAAAAAAAGATTTTTGGTATAATTAAGATAAAGGCTTAAATTTGAGTTTTTTTTTTTTTGGTATTAGGCCAATAGAGATAATGATAAATAATGTTCAAAGCGGTAGACCAACTTTCATTTGCAGCCGCAAGATCTTCCGGCGGCGATTCCCTTCCGCAGGCGTTGAAATCCGCGAGAGAGAGAGAGAGATGCAGATTCCGCCGGCGCAGAAAATACTGTATGCTATCATTGTCGCCCAAACCTTGTTGGAATTTAAAGGGAGGGGCAAGATCACGTCAAAAGCTGGAGAGATTGGAATCTATACTTGAATCAAGACGTACGTTTGATTCAGGTCCAGACAAGGATCCTCTTAACTTCTTTCGTGATTTTCCTGTCCTAATGTTGACGACACCAGCAGGACCAACAGTGATTTAGTAAATGAGAACCGGTACAATGACATAGAAGAACGGAGTTATAGTTCTCCATTTCATGCAACCAAATTTTGTACAACCCAGCAATCCCATAAATGTCCTAGAATCAAGTCCATCGGCTCAAGAAACCTAACACAACATCATCGACTAGAGACAACCAATTCAGATAAATTTCAAGCTGCCCTAGCGAGAACCTCAACTCTCTCAGGCAAGTCAGATGGGTCAATGAGGAAACCCCTCCTGGCGAGAGACCTTGGCACTTTGACGGTCAGGACCCCATCCCATACACGGCAGAGATCCCATTCACATCCACCATGTAAGGGAGCCTGAACTTCCTCATGAAACTCCTGGCAGGCTCTCTCGACTCCTCCACAGCTTCTGTTCTTATGATCAGGTACCTCGAGTCCTCAACTTCCACTCTTATCTCCTCTCTCCTCACACCTGCCACACCCATTTCAGTAACAGAGAGGAAAAAAAAGTCGCATCTTTATCAGTCAAGAGCACAGAACCAGTCGTGAAATGAAATGGATAAGAAGAAAGATTGTGAAAGGTGAGAGATTTGATGGAGTTTCTTGGAATGATGACAGCATAACGGGAAGATCAGCAGAGAAGACGTGGCACTCGGGGGTCTGTGCCCACTGGACATAGTTTTTTCTGGGATGAAGTGATAGGGGGAAAGAAGGGGAGATGTGAAGAGGTGGCTCCACGAAGGTGATGCAGATGTGGGGATCTCCATGGATTCAGTAGAGGAAGCTTTTGGTTTGATGAGGTGACGGTAAAAATTTTGGTAATGGTGGGTAGAGATCGACCACACTTGAGATGAAGAGAGGCTCGGGGCGTTGCTGCCATTTATAGGCCAGAGTGACAAGCCCAGTTGGAGTTGTGGGCTTTCTAACCTTTGACGTTTGATCGGTCAGCAGTTGCTCATTGGGTGATTTGTCGGCCAAAGATATTTTTTTTTGGTCTTATATCCTCCTTGTTCCGGAAGTGGAGGGTGACTCCCATGTGAAGAGGAAGGCTCCTCATTAGCTTTCACTTTCAAATTGATAGATGCAGGCTTAAAATTTCAACAACGCAGATTTGAAACGATCCCTAATTAAGCCTTACGTTTCCATTTGCATTCTATGCACATAATTCCAGGGGGCGGATATTGAGATTGCCGCCGTCGTCGCATGGCTGAATGTTAGACTTGAATTCGATTAGAGTTAACATCGGGAGTGCGTCGAAGCAAATCTTAAATGTTAAAGAGACACTACAGAAATTGAACTACTGAAAAGTGATGTGAAAATTTAGAGGATAAAATGTGATCTGCCCTCCTCCTGAGTAGATTAAGTAATTAGGGCAACTAGAAAGTTTGTAAAATACTAAACTTTGGTACAATGAGAGGAAAGTGATTGAGGACTCACTACAATTTTTCATCAAGACTTAATCCCCCATCTTCCCTAGCTTCTCTCTCCTTTCCATTGCTTTTCTCTGTTTTGCTTTCATTTCACTTTTGTTTCGGGCTTGAGTTGCGATAGTGGCATCTTTTTCTTGCAAGATTAGACCAAAAATATCACACGAAGCATGAAAAAGTTCCTTTCATCATTACACTAGTGCTCTCACGCTTTTCGCCGTCTCACAAAAAAGATGAATCCATATCACCACTAAGGGATACGTTGGGCCTCTTTTATCGTACTAGTCCCAATAGAAATTGATTCATTGTTAGGTCGTGCACATTGCAATCGCGGAAAAACACTACTCATAAAATCATAGCGACCTACCATCTCGATAAAAAGTGAACTCCAATAAGATGGAATTTCGATAAAGAGAAGATATGTAGTGTGTAGGGGGGCGAAAACCCTCATTTGTGAAATACAAGTATGCTTTTCACCATCCTGTTTCTAAATTCTCTCTTCTTCTTCCAAGGGCCTCGGCCTTTGCAGAAATGGGAGTA
Organism: Psidium friedrichsthalianum; assembly: GCA_019149425.1. Taxonomy (NCBI): domain Eukaryota; kingdom Viridiplantae; phylum Streptophyta; class Magnoliopsida; order Myrtales; family Myrtaceae; genus Psidium; species Psidium friedrichsthalianum. The sequence continues at coordinate 32,625 of JAGVVM010004349.1, forward strand.
CAGCACTAAGGCACCCTTCACAAGCATCCTGATAGTATCCTCTGCACTCTCCGCAGTCTTGGGCCGGATCCTTGTGTACAGAAAGGGACCCTAGATCCTGCATTTCTTTGCGTAAGTCTCTAGTTCGAGGTCTTCGTTGCACTAACAGGGAGCACCTTGACCCCATCGCTCAGGAGGGCATTTTTTGGTCGGGGTACCATACCTTTGCACGGAATCTTTCGATTCCTTAGACTTGGGAGCTTGGATTTGCTTGGTCTCAGGCAATCCTGCCGTGAGCGGGAGCTCCATTCCCTCATTGGTATCAGAGCCATGAAGAGGGTCATCCTTTTGTTATAATTACTGTTTTGCTGCGTAACTAAAGCTCAAGGAAGGAGCAACTTTTCCCACCATGAACTACATCCGACAATCCGAGCAAACAATCCCATGTTCTATTCCCCTTTCCTGGCATCACCTCCAGACCTTCATCATAGCACTGCCTCTAACTAGACTATCTCTATGAGGTAACCTATCACGAGGATGCTAAGATCTCTGAAACTCACCTTCCCTATGAATCCATATGCCACCTTCGCAAAAACCCCTTCTTTCTCACCATCCGCACCATCAAAGAGCTGATCCGCCATACTCCCGAAGGCTGTAAAAGAGTATGTCCAATCTTCCAAGTTCGACCACACCCATAATGGCCTCCATGAACGAACAGTTCATAACCCTTTCCATTCCTCCTGAGTTCCAGACAATGGATCCGCCCGGGATATTCACAATCTCACTTTGGAGCCATCCGTATAGCCTTTCTTTCCTGGCAGAAAAGGCCTCCCATCTCTCTCACAACACAAAAGAGGAGTGCTCTAAAGGGGGGGATATAGGAAGGGGGGACTAAGGGGGAAGCAAGGTCGAGTATTAATGAGATGGGCCGCTCCGTATCAAGAGTCCCTCGCGAAGGCAGAAACGTTCTGGTGACCGGCTGCGGGACAAAAAA
>JAGVVM010004350.1:0-34551 GCA_019149425.1 Psidium friedrichsthalianum
GCACCTGCACCTTGGAGTCGCGCCACGCGTGCAATGCCGCGCCCTGCAACTTGTGAGACCGTATAGATAGCGTCGCTCTCACTCCCTACCCCCATGCATGTGGATGGTCATAAACCACAGTGTACGGCCACGACCCCTACTGGACGCCTCCACGAAATGGGAATGCCAAAAGTCCACACACATGAATAATAATACAACGTGGTAAAAGTGGCGTCCGCGAACATGTCGTCTAGACAAAGATGTGAAGCCGGGAGAGAATGCAAAACGCGCCGAACTGAGTTACGTTCCACCCAAATCGGGCAGTTGTGAAAGCGGCGAAACCACTAAAGTTCTCTCTCTCTCACTCTCGTAGCTCAGAGTAAGCTCACACGCGTGGTGGTGCGACAATTGTAACGTCTTAGGTGACGGTTCTTCTGCGACGATGGAGGGTCTTTGTCTGCTTGTGTGACGACGTGGTGCGTGGTTGTGTGACGGGCTTTCAGCAGAGACGGTGTGTTTTCCTTGTGCAGAAGAGAGAAGAGAGGTGGGGAGAGGGTTTCTGCTTCTGTTTTGGGGTTAGATCTAATCTGTGCTGCATTTGCTGAGCTGAGATTCGAGGGGCACGGCAGATCAACGAAGATTTCTTTTGGCAGTCACCATCGGGGGTGTGTGGATTTTGATGCATCTTTGGTGTTTGATGATGACCCGCTCTGCACCACGCACCCCTTGTCGTGTTTCCTTCGTATGAGACCGGACCTCCCAGCATTATTTATTGCAAAAAATTTCAAATAATGTGCTCGATATCTTCTTATTCTTTCAATAGGCCTCAAGTTGCTCACATTTTTTTCCACAGGAAGGACGCGAGGTAAACTTATTTATTTCCAATCAAAATCTTTAAAAAAATATATAAGAGTGAAAAACATTGGTAGGAGAACTAATAATAATAATAATAATAGATACTAAATGACGAAAATGCGCGCCGAACAACCCTCAGGCACGAAAACCTTTTGTTTGACCTAACAATGTGCAATACAGACCCAATTTGGAAATTTTTGTACCATTTCGGGTCCTGTATTTAAAAAAGAATATGACGATGTGTGAGCCCTTATTTGTGAAATATTTCCTAATTTTTCTTTTTCGGTTCTTCTACTTCCACATGACGTGTAGACCTTTCCGTGTGTTTTGTTGGTTGGACACGAAATGCTCTCTTTATTTCGCGAAACTATTTTAAAGAAATTTTTCTTGAAAAGTAATCGTTTTTATGGCGTTACGCATAATTGGAACGGATGAAAAATTTCACATCGTTCCTGGAAAGCTTTTTACAAATAGGATTTTTAGCTAGATAAATGAAAACAGTTGCCAGTGAACTCCTTACCCAAAAAAAAAAACGTTGCCAGTGACAGTTGTTCAAGCTATAAAGAATGAATATTTTTTAAAAAAAAAAAGTTGTTTTCAAATTATTTACCTCGAGTGTTCTCTGAACAAGCTGAGTCGAGAATTTAAATATGATCCCATGTTTTTTTTTTTTTTTCGTAAGCTCGCCTATCTTTTCCTTTGGTCTATCGCATTAAGCAAAGATCGCTCGCATTCGGTTTTCATGATGATGGATTTAGATTCACTGGTGAAGATCGTTCCAAGATAGTTTGCGTGATTGTCACACTTTTCTTTTCTAGTTGGAACCAGACGATGATCTATAGTTACGTGACTTATGATAACCGCTGTAGCTTAGCAAAGCAACATCTTGTGCAATTTCAAATTGATGTTTTGCTTCCTTCACATGTTAGCCTTCTACGAATTTTGGGTCTTGAAACAATGAAAATAAAAGAAAAGCAACAGAAGTCTGGTAGTAGGGAGCGGAGGTAGCTTCATCACAAACGACGCCTTCTGTGGGCAGCAGAAACTAGGAACATGGAGCTTGGTAGGGACTGTTTTACGCCTTTTGCGTAGAAAGGGAAATGCCAGCATAGTCCTTGAAGGCAAGAGAGAGCAAAAGCATACATATGCTACAACATCATATATTAAATGTATACATATTATAAAGATTATGTGTCATTTGCTGCTGCCCTGAATACCCCTTGCAACTGCAAAAACGTTGAAACCTGAGTTTTGCATCAGTCAACAAGCAAGTACCATCATTCATCACCCGTCTGTTCGTGAGGAAGACCGACCACCACCTCCGGTAACGAGATCTGAAACCTATCCGAATAGTATTTTTTTTTTCCAAAATTTTTTGAAAACTAAAGCCTATAAGGCTATAACCTATCTTGTCAGAGGTTTCGTGTCGATTTCTAGCTCACTCAAAATTTGACGTGCATTCTTGATTGGAGATTACGAATGAATCACCACCTACCAATGACCACCATTTTGTTTTCAATACAACCGATCATAACTATATTTAACATATGAGTTAACGAGTCGTTAACAAAGTAAAAATCTCAGTTATGAAAATCACCGAAAATGGAAGCTCGTATTAGTGATCCAAATTACACACTCCGACTTGAACGCCATGGAATACTGGTAGGTCGTGCGAAAACGTAAAACGAAAATAAACACAAAAATAGGTTCGAGGTTCCACATGGTGAAACTTACAATTTATCTACCCGTCGGAATGGTTCTTCCAATTTGAAACTTGAAATATATCCTACATGGCAACCTAAAATCGAATCAATTTCCCGTCAATCCGGTTCTTCAATTTCAATGCTACCCTACAATCATGCTCATCCACGTTCACTCTCACCTTGTACCTCACGTCAACGCCCATCTTTGCCCATTCCACACGTTTTTCGATGCTTCTTTCTTTTTTCCAGGCCCATGCTTCCTTTCTTTTAACGTGCACGACAGTTTTTCCCCCTATTTTTGTAGATATCCATCCTGCCTTAAAAGAAATTTGTCAGCGCAGTTCTATAGGTAATATTTCTTTTCAAAAACAAAATCTCGACTACATGAGACTTTCTTGCCAAGAGGCATGCTCGTGCCTTTGATTCGTTTTGGAGGAACGACATGGACTATCTATATGATATTGGGTTGTTGTGATATTATTGAAATCAATCAGATAATATAGTCGAGATCGACCTGTGATCATAAGATGCGAGTCGATACCTAGATATTTCCATGCATGAAGCTATAGAACAAAAGCAAAAGGCAATCGCTTAGAAGCAATTCATGATCCAAACAAAGGTAGAGTATCTCTATCCCGTTTTTCAGTTGTCGAAGCTTTTGATATCATCGCCATTTGAAGGATGTGGGAAAAGGGTACCTGGAATCGTGCCAACCAATTAAAAAGTAGCTCTTGGCAAAACAAAAAGAAAAAGAATAATTAACAAGTCCAAAGCCTGAAAATTAGGTGTTAGGGCCTCGATGATGAGTTTAAAATTAGAGTTCTTGAAATTGTTCTCAGCCCGCATTATTTCTCGCGTTTTGTACCCTGTCAAAAAGTTTATTACAATATCTTTTATCACGCCTCGAAAAGTTAAATCCGATAACTATGTCCAAAGATATAAAAAAGAAGGCATTGTACATTACTTGTACGAACACTTGTCCGTATTTTCTACTCGAACATATACTGATGAAAAGGAGTATTCTAAGGAATCTAACTAACTTAGGACATAATAGAAATTAGGGCTAATACCATGAAAATCCCAAACCGGTACAAGATCATGACAATTTCTCAAAAACTATTTTTTTTAACCACAAAAAATCTCAAATTGGTAACAAATATTACAATTCACCCCCAAATCGTTATACATTCTGATAATTTTATCCTCTATTAATTTTCATTAAATTTAACGTCAAATTACCGAGCTGGAGGCACGTGGTAGTTCACGGTATACTAGTTGGAATTTTTACCCTTTTGTTTGTTATAAGTGTAATTAATTAGGGGGTTTTCATGTTTATTAGCCTCAATTTAACGAAGGAAAATTTGTCACAGGTGTAATAGCCTTGAGTTTTTTATGGTAAAAAATTTAGTTTGCGGTAAATTTTATCACAAATCATCAGTTTGGGGTTTTTTTGCGATAAAAAAAATAATTTAAGATAAATTTATCACAAGTGTACCGATTTGCGATTTTCGTGGTCAAAAAAATAATTTGAAGTGAATTTGTATATGTGTACCGATTTGAGATTTTTCGCGGAAGTAACCCTGAAATTAAAAAGCCATTATAATCTCATAAAGTCAAACGAAATCATGTAGCGTTTTGACAAGACGGTGAGAAATTTGAAGAAGTGTAATGGCTTTTTGTGAAGTGAAGTTCTCCGGTAGACTAAGAAGTAATCCAGAGTAATTCAGTTATTAGGTAGAGGGAAACATCCAACTCATAAACAAGAAAACAACTGACGCGTTAAACGCCGAGAATGAGGGGTTCATATCAAACGTCGCTTCAAAATGTCTAAAACTCTACTTCTCTCCTATGTAGAAAAATTGGCATAAATCGTCGGATTAACAAAAAAGAACCAAAAAAAAAAAATTCAGTATTAGCAACTGAAGATTTGAGAGACGGTTGCATTAGTCGCCTCAAAACATAATGGACTAACGAAATTCAGTCGGTCTCACCAGATTTAACCTAAGATTCTACGAAATCAATTACTCGTGCTGCTTATGAGCATATGCATCATGTCCCATGGATAACCCGTCGAAAGTACTTTAACAAATGATGGTGGAGTAAATTTTAAGGTTGCTATCATGGAAATTCAAAAATGATACACACACGATAATTTTACATCAAACAAAATTTTTTTTATCACAAAAAACCCTAACTTGGTACATTTATCACCGAATTACTCTAAATTAAATTTTTACCATAAAAACCCAAAAATTGAAATATCTGTGATCATTTTTTCCTTTACTAATTTTCATTAAACTTGTGTTTATACTACGAAGAAACACAAATCGATATACATATGACAATGGATGATAAAAAAATCTTAAATTGATACACTTATTAATTGCCACATGTTGTCTACTAGCTAATAAAGGGTAAATTTTCATAGGTGTATCAGTTGAGATTTTTGTGGTAAAAATTAATTTGAAGTAAATTTATTATAAATGTATAAGTTTCAAATTTTTCGTGTTATTAATCTTAAAATTAAACGCTGGTAACTTTTGCCATAACCCTTTTAACTAACGCCGAAACCAGATGACGATGATGATGATGAGTTGATGACTCGTTGCCGTGTGGTGAGAGCTCAGCACTTTACAGACGAGAGGATGGGTAAATTTCATGTTGGGTAAGTCTCGAGGTAATTACTAGATTGTGGTTTTTACCGTGGACGTCCACGGAAAGCGAAAGGGCAAAAGGAGGGCCCAGCTTGGGAAACAGACAAACCAATCTGATTTTCGTCAGACACGAAAGACCGAAGACCAGACCCACCCACCCACGACCCTGAGCCAGCCACACGAACGAGGCGGTTCTCTCTCTCTGCTTTGCATGAAACGGCTCAAGCTCTTCTTATTTTCTCTTTTGCCAAAGAAGCATTTCTGAAAAAGAGGAGAAGTTTATAGATTTTTCATAAACGAAACCACGTTCTCTCTCTCTCTCTCTCTCTTCTTCTCTGTAATGCAGACACTGAACTGGCGTCATTTCTTCCCCCCCTCCATAAAATAAAGTGGGAGGAGGTGGGAGGAGGTGCGACAGAATCGTGTGACTCCTTCTCTTCCCTTCGCCTTCATACCCACACTCACTCTCTCTCTCACGCATTCTTACTGTTACTCCCATTTCCGTTTCTGTTTCCTCCTCTCTCTCTCTCTCTCTCTCTCTTACACAGCATCTACGCACGCTTATCAAACCATTCGGTGCTCTTCATCTTCTTCTGGGTTCCAGTTAAACCAGCTCTCGCCTCTCCTTCTATATATCTACCATACCTGATCTTCATTGCGCAAGTCTGTTTCTGTTTCTGCATTTTTGCTTTCGTTTTTCTCCTCCCTTGAGCGGCCCTTCTTCCTGTCCTCTCCTGTGTATTTGAGAGAGAACAGAGTTGGTTTCTCGGGAACCCTTCGAGAAATCGTCTTCCCGCTCTCTGTTGGCTTTTATCCTTCCGAGCCTTCCTGGCTTCACTCGAGGATGGGCACTCTACACTTGAAAAGCAGTGTGCGGGTGGCCTTTCCCCTCTCTTGCGAATCGAGACATTTGGGTCACCAGGGGCCTGAAATCCAGACGTGGGTCTTCAGTATTCTGACCCCCTCATGGGAGAGAACTGGAAAATTTGCGGCGATTCAAAAGCCAAATACGAGAAAATGGCTGCATTTTAGGAAAGGGTTCGGTCTTGGTTTTTGCAGGTTAGAGCAGAGGAACAGAAGACGCAGCAGTCCTGTCCGTTAAAAGTGGAAGAGGACACACTAAACTTTGCGCAAGGGGGCACTGGGACCAGCTGAAGATGCCAAGCTCAAAGATCTTGTGGCAAGATTCGGTCCTCAAAATTGGAACTTGATCGCCGAACACCTCAAGGAAGATCGGGTACATCCTAAAAACAATATATACTTAGCATCGCCAGTTTTCTTGTACCTTGAGAGACCCCCTTTGCTAGTACTTATATAGTGAATTTTTCGATCCTGATTGTGGTTTTTTTTTTTTTTGTGGTTTTAAGGGAAAAGTTGCAGGCTCAGGTGGTTCAATCAGCTGGATCGCGGATCACCAGGAGAGCTTTTAGCGAGAAGAGAGAGGACAGGCTCTTGGCCGCTCACAAGGTGTATGGAAACAAATGGGCCATGATTGCCCGGTTATTTCCCGGACGGACCGATAATGCAGTCAGAATCACTGGCATGTGATCATGGCCAGGAGGCAGAGAGAGCAGTCCACTGTGTACAGGAAGAGAAAGCCACCTTCTCATCTCCCTCATCGCCCCGATCACATCATCAAGTCTTGCCCAAAGGGCTGGGTCCTTCTTCTTCGACGACCCTCTCGATCAATGTGTGATGAATCTGACTCCACCTGCACTGATCTCTCCCTCACTCCCTCTTCAGCTATGTCAATCCATGCTTTATGTCTCCTGTGAGATTACGGAAGCAAAATATGATTTATCTATATATTTTTTCATGTACTTTTGTTCTTTGTTTTTTTGTTTTTTTAAATACGATTTTGAATGTTGTGGGTGTGTTCTCTGGTCACGAAGTTCCCGTTTTGCAGTATAAGCCGATTCTTTCCCCGTCCAATAAATGAATGCATTTCGGTTTTTTTCAGGTTCATCTGGCAAGAAGACAGCGGTGGTGGACATGTGAAATCTGACAATCCTCTTCACTCGAAATGGCTTCCATTTTCCTGGACCAGAAGTGATCGACCCAGGCCCATGCACCATCATCACAACTCTGGCAACTCATCAGATTCAAACTCCGAATCAGTTGCAGCACCACCCCCCTCACTAACAATAGCTACAAGATGAGCACCCCAGGCTTCATAGATTTTCTGGGAGTGGGAGCTACTTGAAAGTCAGTTGAGGGTACACTCTCACTCTCTTGGCATCTTACTGGGTAGAGAGTGGCTGAACTGAAGAGAACAAAGACCGGGGGAAAAAAGAGAGAACAGCCATCAAACAGAAGATGGGTCTCTGGTCATGAGGCCGTTTTGCAGTCCCCCACCCCCAGGTTGTGCATGACAGCATGCTGCTCTGCTGAGGCCGTCTTCCCCAGTCTCTTTGGTGTACAGAGTTAGTATTTCCATAAACAGAAAAAGGAAAAGAAGAAAGAGATAACCGCTGCGTGTTGAGATAGATAGAGAAGTAAATGAGCCTGAAAAGATTAGTGAGCTGAGAAACTGAGGCGTGGGAGTGGTTGATTTGATTAAACCTGAGGGTGCTGTTGTGAGGATCTGGAGGACAAGAACGGGTGACAAAAAACGACAACAAAGAAAGGTGGAAAAGATTTGTCCTTTTATTACATCTTTTCGTTGTGAAACCTGCTCATCTTTCCTGACTTTTGAAGGCAGTCGTTGGGTTTCTCTGCTACGCTCTGTATGACCGTGATCTCTCCTCTATCTCTCTCTCCCTCTTTTAACACCCACGCACACCCCGGTCAACACTCGCATTTAATGGGAATTTACTGCATCTAACAAGTTGTTTTCACCGTCCGATCTCGCGTTCAACTTGGATCAGCGGATGATGAAGAGGTAAAAAAAAGAAGAAGAAGCGGTCTTTGCAGGATCTATTTTGCGAAATCCATTTTCCGTCGGCGTTAAAAGAAAGTTTAGGACGAGAATTACTGACTCGTAGCTTGCAAAACTTTGCAAATGGTAAAGAAAAGTTACGATCGAATTCAGTTTACGATGTGTCTTAGGATCGGCGAAAGTAAATTACGTCCCCTAAGTTAAGTTACTAAAGAAATATTCTACCGATTTTGGTACTCGTGAAAGGGAAAAGCTAAGTCCATCCGGTAATTTACCAACGATAGAAGTAAAAAACATATTTACTGTTGATTTATGTTGTGTTTGTTTCATGAAAAATAAATAATTTAGAGAATATTTTCTCAAAAAATAATTGCTTATATTGTTTGAAATAATTGAATGTCATGAAATATAGAACCCAGGAACTTACGGCGGCAAAAAGGAAATTACATCCTCTTAAAGAAAAGTTACGACATGGGATGGACCGCTTGAGGTTTTTTCGGCTTTAGAGATCATGTCATTTTAATTTCAGTTATTTGAAAAATTTTAGTCTATTGAAATGAGATGTTTTGTTGCTAGACTCGGGCGAAAGTGACGTATTTTTTAGTAAGCTGATGTGAATCGGGCTTCATATCAAATAGATATCTGATAGAGAGAAAAAAAACATCAATCATCTAGGTCTTTGATGAAACATCTTGGATTGAATGCGACGTTCTTGAAGTTCATCGCGCGACGCGGATCCACTGAACTTCGATGACACCTTTTGGGGTCTTGACAACCCAGCTTTTGACCTTTTGAGATGCCTCGAGGTCTTAATGACTTGATCCAGGGGAACCCCGATCCCAACGATCAAAAACCTCGTCAGGGTTTGCGTGACCCAAGTTGATGGAGATCATTGGAGCTCTCTCGATGTGCATTGAGTAGACGACGATCTACCGAGGCTTGGAAATCGGCCCGGCAAGGCCTCGATTTCAAGACGGTCAAGAACAACATTAAAGCTCGGGTCTTGATCCAGCAAAGTTTCTGTCAATTGGGTGTTTCTCTTTGTCTAGCGCTTGCGGTAGAGAGCTCTCAATGTTCCACATTCGCAAAAAAAATGAAACACTCCAATTTCAGAAAGTTTCCCATGATAAAGTAAAGACTTTGTCATGCAAGTTCTGCGAGTGGTCCTCTGTCTTGCAATGCAGCCGTACACAAAACGGGCTCTCAAAGCCCGTCATTGCCCATCGCATTCTCAAGTGGCCGAACATCGTTATTGTCCGATTCTATGTCTCCGACTCAAGAGTCGTCACGCTGTCTGCAAATTTATGTAGCTGAAATGACGAGGGCTGGTCAGTCATCACTCTGTTTTGCGGTGCCTCATACACAGAAATGGCGCAAGTTGGAGCCTACAAGTAATTGAGCATAGGAAAGCAGGGAAATAACCAGTCTTATCACACCCCGTCATCCCCTTTTCCAGTAAAGCTTAACAGGATATGCCCGGTTTCAATTTCGGAACCAAAAAGAAAGAAAGACAACCCAAATAACCTAAAATGCATTGCATTCAGATTCACAACATTGTGTCCAGAGCTTCAAACTAGACAGAAATCGGAGCAAGAGCCCAGTCTGCATCATGTTCTTTTCGAAACTTCATTTCAGTTAAGATCGATAAATTGAAAAAGCTTACCTAATAATAATTGTTGGCAGCACAAAAACGCCATGCACTGAAGGATCCGGTCTTACTGATGTCAGGACATATCTAAAGGAATTGCAGGATGGCCAATTATGAAGGCCGCTCATGAGGCGTAAGTCATTCTGTGCCAATCTGGTTGAGGTCCATCATGATAAGCGGTCGAGAATGTCAAGTAGTTGATCTGCAGAAAAAGCTCAAGAAATAGATCTATCTAGGCATCGAGATCGGGATTAAGCAAGCAAAACCTATCATTATCCAATGGAGTAAAACCCACCAGCCACCGCCTTCTAACATACTTCCTGAGTAAATGATTAACTAGCTTTATGTGGAGCATCAACATTGCTGATGCAGAAAGACAGTCAAATCTCCAGGAGAGGAAAAAAATTCCACTGCCTTCATTTTCAAGACCGAGCACATGCTACACAAGTACACAAATGCATTTTTCCCTGATTGAACAATTACTACAGAACTTTGATGTTATAAAAATCTTTCATTCAATCTGGCTCACATGAATATTTACAGATCAAGTTCGCAAAATGGGAAGCATAGCGGCATAACCCACAGCTGTTTTTGGAACAGAATTCACCGTGTTGTCCTTATTCGTTGACAAGCTGACTGAATCGCGACATCAGTGTCACGAGTTCACAAACCAACGAATTCATTACAATCTCTTATGTGCTCTCTGAAATGTTTGAGACCGAGAAAATGCAGCTGGGTTCACCTCCATTATGTGTGGCAGCATTGGAATCCTTGAGGTCATTTTCTGCTTTAGCCTTACCAGGCTTGATACCCAGCGTTGCCCATATAGGAATCTTCGAGGATTCGCTTGGGTTATCGATCCTCGTGTCTTCGGACCAAGACGCACTTGTCTGATATTTCAAAATCTGCAAGATTTGCGTCTCTTGAGTGCTTGCCGAGGGTCGGCCGAGCCACTTGCAGAGCAATATGTGTTGCCCATTGGGGAAGATGGAGATAAAGATGATGGGCCACTGTAACTCGATGGTGTGGCGCTCAGCCCAGAGGTGCCTAGAGGCATGCAACCAAAATACGACGCCATGGGTACAATTTGTAAGGGAATGCTGGGAGGGCAAATCCAGGAACTGCTAACATGGGTGTGGGGCTCAAACGAACGGAATTAGGGCTCACAGCACCTGCAACTTGCTCTGGAGAGTACTGAGTTGCCCTAAAAGAAGCTAGATGTTGCCAACCTGTGTTCAAGGGGATAAAACATGCAGGAACAGGTAAAAGTGCATAGGATCGAAGGATTTCTGCTCGCGACAAGATCCCAATATCCCTACTTCTTCATTTTCAGCAGCGCTTTTGGTCGAATCGTGAATACTGTAACCTGTCCTGGAAGAACCAGATGGTGAAGATTCTTCTCTAGTTTGGACACAATTGATAGAACCTGTCTCAATGCATAGTTTTGGGTCTTTGAGACTGAGAACAGTCTCAACAGATTCAGATAAAGATGCCTCAGGACCAAACTTTCAATACTCTCTCCATTTCCCACTGAAGGCCCCAGGATTGTTGAAGTACTTTCTTTCGGCGCCACAAACTGATGATTCACTGCTGTCTCTGGAATGTCTAATCTAGTGTTTAGTGTGCTACTGGAAGATTGAGTCGCTTGACAATATTGAGAGGCCAGGTGCTTGTTCTTCCGCCGTCCAGCGCCAACTGGCACATTTCGCATCGTTCCCCCAGCTGTCCAATATCTCTGGCAGTTCCTGCAGAAGTGTCGAGGTTGATTGACATTGTAGTTGTTGAAATAACAGAACTTTGTCTCAAGACTGTTGCATCTCGGACATGGAAGGATCTTGTCAGGCTTCTTAAAAACCTTTTCTTGGTCAGCAAACTTAGTCTCTGCATGACCATTTTGAAGATTCCGCATCACAGTGGCTTTATCTCCACCAACAGCTGAATTATGAGGCTGTCCATGTTTGACAGTTTCTGGTTTTGCAATGTCACTACAGGCATGCTGAAAATCACCAAATTAGAACAAGATAAAGCCTGGATCTCGTCTAAACTAAGCATGTCAAAGAGAAATAACCAGAAACGAGAGAGAATATTTCAAGAAGATAACAGCAAAGCGCGGCAAATGTCAATAACTTTCCAACAATCGTATAACCGTAATGCATCCAATTCTTTCTTTGTCATGAACTTTTTTCCTACCGCACAGTAATTTTTCCTAGTGTCAGAACGAATCATAATCAAGTCTTGAACTCAATTGAAGCAGAAAATTCAACTACGGCAGAAATAAATGACAGGAAAACATGTTTGTCGATAGCACAAGAATTCACAGACTGAGCAGAATGATTTCCAATTAAGTTCACAGGTCACTCGAAACCCATGTTTCGGATGTCTAGTAAATCAATGCTTTTTTGGTGGAACTAGGACTAATTGTCCACATATACTTACTAAAATGTTCACTTAAAAGACCACTTGACTCTCTAGGGACCCATGTTGTTTAGCCAAGGCTAAATACTTTTGAACTTGGAAGAATTGGTTTTAATGGGTGAGAACAGCTTACAAATGACACCACATATTAACAAAAAAAAAAAAATCACCAGTCATTTTTATTGTGCAGAAAACGAAAGAACAGCGACCGCGCCGATCTTTATTGCATTTTGGTGCTGTGTAAGCGCAAGGCTCACGAAATAGATGCAGTATAACACTGATTAATTGTCATTTGACAGCAATAAACAACAGATAAATCTTCTAATTCAGCATAATGACACAATGAAAAGGCCAATTACAAGAAAGAGTCCATAAGATGGCGAACCCAACAGCGTTGAACTTTTTCTCAGCAAGCGATTCAATCTTTCCTTTTACATCTCCATTTCATTAAAAAGCAAGAATAGCAAAACAGCACGTAATCTCGGACAACATAGAGGTTCAGCTAAAGCTTCAAACACTCGTAAACCCAGAGCCAACACATCGAACCAACAACACCCAAGAACACGGAACAATTCACAAGCACTGACACGAGCTTCACTAGAGATGGGCAAAAGAGAGAACAAAAATTATACGTCACTCCAGGGCCGAGAGAGCCAGAGAGCCGCCAGCAGAACCGGCCGCACCCGACGCTCCGGCGCCGGAATATTCCTCCCGAAGAGCTTGATGCCCGGATCTCTATTCTCAGACCCAAAGCCTTCGCCGCTCAGCTTCTTCGCCGAATCTCTCTCGCGCACCCTCATGCCAAAACATAGCCCGTCGAAAACTCTCCGAATGCTTCCTTGTTAAAAGAGGGAAGCAAAGATGCGCTTTTGAGGAGACCCAGAAACTTTAAAAACCCCTCCAACAAAAACCTTCTCCCCCCTGCAAAAGAGGAAAATCCCAGGAGAAGAAGCGCAGAAAACGTGAGGGAACAAAGACAAAGTTGGTCCCTTTTTGCGCACCCCCTTTTCGTTTTCAGAAAAAGCTCTTTTGCACCCCCTTTCCTTTTCCTTTTTTCCTCCGTCTTTAACTTGGCCTTTTGCGCAAGGCCGCTCTCGAGAATCTCGAAAGGGGGTCTTGATTTTTTGATTCGATGCCAGCAGGCGTCCGAGTCAGCTCAGAGGAGGGTTTCGTTTGATTTCCATGGAGGGAGGAAGAAGGAGCAGTGGCTAACTTTCAGCGATGGTGACGCGAGAAAGAGAGAGACAAAGCCAGAAAAAGGGGTTCTGACGAAAAGATAAAGGAAGGGAAAGGGGGACAAAAAGCGACGCTGGGTGCCTTTCGCTTTTTACGCCGCCTTCATGTCTTCTTGCCAGTTTGATCCTTCTCCTATGTCCTCAAAAAAGTCATCTTTGCCAGCCCGGATCCATGCCAGATCAAAAACGTATAGCCGTCCGAATCACCAGCATTTCAAGATCCATTTTTAAAAAAATGGGCATCAAAACTCGTGTCGCGAGGCTTCAGACACATCTGCTGTTCATATGAGGTCAATGCATGTGGCGTCTAACAACACCCTTTCTCGTGCGGGAGGGTATTTAAAGTTGGCAGATAGGTTGTCGTGCCGGTCCGCATTAGCATGGCGCACAGAAAGCCTCACACGGGCTTTGAGGAAATTCGACCGGGATAGATCATACACCCAAGTAAGGTAGCTTGGACACGTAATTCAACGGCTCTTTTGTGTTTGTATGTGTTGCTGTGCGTCACTATTGTTCAATACGGCAAAGATAAACAGAACTTTGTTATTTATGGTTGTCGTCTCGTGAATTAGGGGGTGAGCGGTTCCAGGTTCCTGGGTAGGTTCCACCTGGAACCTGAAACTACCCGCTAGTACAGGTTCCTAATTTTTTGGAACCTAGAACCTACCCTTCAAACCGCGGAACCTAGAACCTACCCTGTTACAGGTTCCAGGGTCCGGTTCCAGGGTACCCGAGAACCTATCGATCAATGGAGAGCTTGTTATTTAAAAAAAAAAAGGCTTTTAAATGAAGTTGGGATACGCGAGAAACGGATGCAGTCCTAAGAAATTTTGCAGGGTAGCTACATTTTTCACACGCTCTCTTCCAGCAATCATTCTCAAGTTAGGGGTGAGCAGTTTCTCAGGTTCCACTTTGAATCTAAAACCTACATATCAGAACAGGTTCTTCATTTTTCGCTCCAAATTATATAGTCATCATTGGACGCCAACATAAGAACATTATATGATCGTGTGAAGATATATATATAAATAAAAAATTTATGTTGGGATCTAGGGTACAGGGTTCCAGGTTCCAGGTTCCAAGTGGTGGAACCTGGAACCTACCCGCTAGAACAGGTTCCTCAATTTTTGGAACCTAGAACCTACCCTACATACCTTGGAACCTGGAACCAGACAAGGTTCCTACAGGTTCCCCAGGTTCCCAGGTTCTCGTTCTACCCTGGAACCATGCTCATCCCTATCGTGAAAAAGTTTTGAGTGACATTAATAGATTATGACGTTCCTTGCTTTTAGTGCATGCTCGTTGTAATCACCTTATATGTTACATAAGGTTATCTAATTGAGCTCGCGGTTTCCACATCAGTCAAGAGACATGCATCATAGATGTATTTTTGTGAAAATGAAATTGTAAAAGATACTAAAACTTCCTAAAAAGATTAACTTGCTTATGGATGGATGGTGTGATTCAAGCATCATTGATCGATCTGTTTAATTATATGACGATCAAGAATTTTAGCCTATTATCTTAAGTCATATTGCTATTTCAATGGGATATTGCTATATTGAAAGGTAATAAATAAATAAATAAATAAAAATAAGCTCAGAATTGCATAGTAATTTTCTTATGATGCGTAAGTCATTCCCCTCTACTTACAATGTATGTATGTTAGTCATAATTATGCTTAACAAGTGTTTTTGAAGTACAACGAAAATAGAGTCCCCTATCAAGTTATTGAAAGAAACAAGGGGAGAAAGCAAAGCTGCTGGTGGGTTCCACTTCTCAAAGAAACAGCACACCAGAATGGATAATCCTCAGCACACCAGAATGGATAATCCTCAGAGGTTAAGTTATAAACTATATCTTACAAGACAGTTTAAAATAATTAGGAGTCCTTTTTAAGGGAATCAGGTACCAAATGGATGAGAGAGAGAGAGATCTTGACAATAACACCTCCTCTTCCTCCAAAAAGAAGGTGAGGATGTGTGGGCGCAATTGTGATTGTTGGAAAGCGAAAAGACTAAAGAGAAATAGCAGATTCAGTCCCTGTAAGTTGATAATATTTGCAATTAGAGGACTTCGAATATTTTTTACCATCTAAGTGTTGATTTCAGTGTGATCCGACCGCGAAAAAGAGGTCAATCAAGCAAACGGTAGCTTCACTTGACGTGCAACTTTATAATTTCAAGTTATCTATGGTTTGGTTGGTCAGGAAAAAATATTTTAGGTCTACACTCGAGTCACTGTAATTTTTTTTGTACGCATGACGGGGCAAATTTACGCTGATTTTGATTATTTTTGCGTATAGCTTGAGGTGATAAAGCCATGATTTGACTTCGTTATGGTGAGAGACCATAGCCTAGGGACTAGTATCTTGGTTTTTCTTTCTTTTTTATGGTTAGAGCTGAAATTGTGAAAGGTGGTCAAATTTTATGAATCATAATCTATGAATACAATTTTCTCACAGAGAAGTTGGTGATCCCTCGTCGCGATGAAGCAATCAAAAATCGTACGTTGTGCCATCAATCAACCAAAAATAGAACATATTATCATAAACTACAATCTCACTAACAACCCTAATTACACGTAATTCCTGAATACGACGCATTATAATTCTTTACAGACATCCTGAAAAAGGCATTTATTAGTAAAATTCATATCATATGTGGATAGATGCAGCGTGTGTGATGATGTTTACGGCCGTGGACTAAGAACTTTTATCTTTATTGTCGCTTTTTTTTTATTTGCCTTTTTTCGCTTTTCGATGGAACCTTTTTTTTTATATCAAACGATGGAACTTTGAATGGCGTGTTCTTTCCAGCTTTGCACTCATTAAAGTTGGATTTAGATAAAAAAAAAGTGAATTATCAGCATTTAAAGGGAGCCTTTTAGCCAATAATAAAGAAAAAGAATAACATTCAAAGAACACAACTTTCCACTTGAACTTTCGGACGGGGGAAAGTTGTCTGCTTCTACCAACTCCCTCCTGAAATATGCAAATTTTGATTGGATCGTTTGACAATGCGAGCCTCCATGTTCGGTTGTATATAAATGTATTAAAAATCCTAAAATTTATGTACAGAGTGTGATTCAATCCTAAGGGTGCATTTATTTGATGGAAACTTTGTGATAAAGTAAAATACTTTCCGAGAAATTATTCTTTAGGAATATATATATATATAATATATATATATATATATATATATATTAGTTTGGATCTTCAGGAAAATAGTGAAGTACTTTTTTTTTTTGGTGATATTTGACCAAAAATGTTGGATATCATTTGAAAAATAATTCATCTCAAGCCAATTTTTTTTTAATTTATTAGTATATTTTATAACATTATTATTGTTTCTTCTTCCTTTTTTTCCCTCTCTCCTTTTCCTTTTCAATTTTTTTTGGTCGAATTTTCCTTTCTCTTTTTTCCTTTTCATTTGGAAAATGATTTTTTCGATCTCTCCCTCTCTCTTCCCAATCCTTTCATGGGACGATGGGAATGCCCACAAACCGGGAGCAAGAAGAAGAAGAAAAAAAAAAAAAATAAAAAGAAAACAGAATAAAAAAGAAAACATAAAATAATTAAACCATTAAAAAATTCGAGAGAAGTAATTCCTTAAAGTGTTTTCACCTCTTTAGATTTGAAAATTTCATTTTCTTGATTTTATATATGAATATTTTGGTTGACTGAAAAGTGTATTGGGACGACTTGTTATTTTCAGCGAATCAAACTAGTGGAAGTTCGAAAAAAGAACTTTCGAAAATCATTTTCACTCATATAAATACACCCTAAATCTTGTCGATTAACCCATAAAGCTTTTCAATGAGTATCCTATGAGATACTTCATTTTATATTAAAGAAGGTTCTTGAGACCGTCAAACATGAGAAACAATCTACTCAGACGATTTATCTCATTTATTTTGGCAGCTACATGGGAAAGTGTGTCAAACTACTTTAATCGAGCTTCATATTGGTGTTTCGACCGAAAAAAAGAACTTCATATTGGTGATTAGATGGGATTTTCCAAAATTCACTTCGCGTATTCTGGGTTCCGACCGAATTCCTTTGTAAGAAAATTGGTAAACCGTGGAAAAAAAAAGGATTTTAGGCTGATTTTTGGTTTTACATGTGATCTTTCTTTTGCCAACACTACACATTGAGAGACTATGAAATTGAAAAACCTATGTACAAGCTATAAAAGCAAGAGTTCAAAAGTAGACTCGATCCACGGATGGGCTTGATAGGGTTAGGCCGGGTGACGGACCACAAAGTCCCTAATCTAAATCCGATCATGATTAAGAATATAATGATTAAGGTTGCTTTTGGCAATCACTTTGACAAAGGTCTTTGGGCATGTAAAGCTTATTGGGCAAGTACCGTTTGGCAATTTTTTTCGGAGAGCTTTGGGGAGTTACAATTACATTTGCCAAACCCTCTATAACATATAAATATTGACTAATTTGGCTAATATTGAACTTGGTAAAATGAGATGGTTGAATAATAGAAAACTGAGATTATTTAGAAATACACATTGAATGCTAAGATTACGCATTGAATTTCTAGTAGTGGATCCATAATAAAAAAATGTGTTTGTGGTTGTTCTAGAAGAAATGAAACAAAAGATATAGTAGAGAATGACAGTTATTGTATGAGGTCTACTCCATACTAGATGTAGAGGCGCATAATAGATCGATATGAACATCATGAGCTATCCCACAAAATTCACTTAGCCCAAAACGGGTCTGCAAGAGATCTACACTTTGTCATTTTTTTCCTTCCAATTTTGCCCTCACTCACCATATTCCATCGCTCAATGTTTGCTGCGACGCTAGATCTGGCAAAGGCAATCCCATGCCAAGGTTGCGTGACCTTAGGCCGCGACCATCAGTACCAGATTTGGCTTACCAAGGCCAATGAAGGGTTTAACTTCAATTTTTTTTAAAAAAAATATCCACCAACAATTATTAACTTGTTCTTGCTATCCTTATCTAATAACGTCCATCATTAAAATGTCCTTTAATATATTAATGACGGTTGCTTGTTTCGATATATAAACGATAATCTATCACGAGTAGCATATACATACTCTGTTAGGCATGGTTTGACATAAAATTGTGATGTAATTGATTCATTTTACGAGTTGTGTTCGTGTACATCTTAGGGAAAGGTGATAGAATGTGACATTCTTGTAGTGCATGAAAGCCACTTACTATACAAGCCCAAGAACTGTAAATTAATAAAACCCAAGAAGGCTAAAGAGCAGGTCCTCAGCCTTGAATCCTAATTTGCATGTCGCCCAAAAAAACTAAATAAATTAACATGCACATCAATTATTTACCTTTAAATGAGCCCACTAAGCCTGTACTTTTGTGTTGACTATTGATTATAGCAGTGGTTATTTAGGTTGACTCTTTGAAGTCTAAAGTCAGATGTTTATTTATTTTTTTAAACGATATAAGCAATTATCTTTGAAAAATATTTTTTTAATTATTTATTTTTCAAAAAACAAACGAAGCCTAAATTACTAATTTCATTAATTTCAAAATCAATAAGGTGCAAGCTGAAAATGGAAAATTCCAACTCAAGGAATACAGCTGCTTTGTATTCATGAAGTGTGCAATATCATCCTAATTTCATGATCCCATTCTCTCTATCTCGATCCATCATTCAAAACATCGGCATCATCGAGCTCTTACCTTCTCTGATGCCGGAGGAAATCACCGCTCATATCACGCATACGATTGCACGAGCCGAAATGACTTCATGGCATGACTAATTTAACGCGCCTTTTGTTCATCTGTGCTATCACGATTGGGACTAACCTTGACGTCGACATGTTTTGTGACGACGGGGACAATTTACAGGAGCCGGTTGAGAGAAATCCTTGTCCTTTGTGTTTAATAGCGATTAAATGATAGGATTAGACAGTAAACACGAACATAATCTTTTATCTCCCGTGATTCTGGGGAATCGTACAGGCACAAACCCAAAGAAAAAAGAACCCTCTAATCCAAAACCTTTCCTGTAAATTCATCTAGCCATCTCTTTACATTGACAAAAGACATGACTTATCGTTCTCCAGGATCAAGCAAATGGAAGAGAAGTTCCATTATGGTGTCAAGGGTTTGCTGTTGCAGTTGCAGTTGCAGGCACTGGGGTGGATCGTGACGAGGATTAGGGCCTGCTCCTGGATAGTCGTTGATCTCTAGCTCCATCCTTCCCTCCACTTCGTAAGTCCGCCCTCCTTCCATCAACTCCGCACCATCCTGTGCATCATCATCAGAAGCTTTTTTAAGTTTTTGTAACGAGAGAACAAGACTGAAGGAAGAGCCCATGATCACTTCTGTAGACAGCACTTTGTAAGACTACCACATAACCCTAACCTCCCCTGAAACATGGTAGAACTGCAAATCTATGGTCAGTCGCTCTTCTTTTGAAGAGAGAGAGGATGTCGTCTAGGATTGATACGAATAGTTCAGGACATAGCCCAGACAGAAGACCAATCTCCGGAAATGATCATCAGATGCACGACAAAGCTCCATTGGAAGTCATTTACGAAGTATAAGAGAAAGAGGGAGAGAGATGGCGGCGACTCACCAGAGAAAGCGATTCCAGTTCCGAGGGTGATTTGATTTCGTTGCTCGACCTCAAGCTTCCTATCGAACAGAAAAATGAAAATCGATGTCTATGATTCAGAAGAACACGAGAAGAAACATCTCAAATAGGACGCATCAAGCTCGAAAGACCGGCTCACTTACGGGATGCGGGAACGGCGGCGGCAGTCAGGAGGAACCACGAAAAGCACAGGTAACACACCGCCAGCCTCATGAAGATCTTGAACGCCGTGGCCATCTTCGAAGCCAACTTCTTGACGAGAAGACCGTATGGAGAAACCGCGGAGGCCGGCAATGGAAGTAAAGAGAGAGCAAGGACAGGCGATCTCTATATAGGCAGAGAGAAAGAGAATTGATGTCCAACCAAAGTCAACCACGGAATATAAGTGTGTGCTGATCGTGTTCCCACTGAGGCCCCGCAGCCTTATCTGCGCATGTCTTTCCGGATCGCAGTCAGACATTATTCTTCGGAGGAAAATCCCGCCTGCAATAATGCGGGAAACCTAATTATTGCGCCAAGTTCAGACATACTTTCATTCGTCCAGCTTGGTGACGGAGAGGAGGGGATCACATCTGATCCTGATCTTATCAACCTGCCATAAAACGAAAGGATTTGATAATTTTAATTCAGTCATCATGAACAGCCATATTCTATAGTCCTTACCCAAAAAAACAGCCGTATTCTATAGTCGAAAGAATTTCATATCACAAATTTATTACGACAGACCGATCACGAGGCTCACATTAGGCATTTAAAAAGAAGTTTATAACGCGAAGCAATTAACGTATTTTGTACATAAAGTAAACGTCACGGGCGAAGATTGCCCAGGAAATGCTCCCACTAATGAGGGTCTTCTCCGAGAGCTACGTCTTGATTAATTTTTGAATTATTATACTAAGTTTTAATAATTTGTTTCCTAATTTTTTGTGATTATCGTTGTTACCGAGGCTGACTATGGATGACCGAGTCAATCGAAACGGTAAGAGGATGACAGAAGTTGAGAGCTATCCGAACCCGCCACCACCCACAGAAAGAAAGGAAAGTGGGTCAAGTCGCTTTCAACGCGATGGGCTTGAAGACACTACGGATCGAAAGTAAGCGTTTCGACGTCGTGTCGTGTCGGCGTCAAGCACGGAAGGAATCTTTCGATCGAGCGATGGTAACCTCATGCTCCCCCACCACCACTCACGAGCGTCACGTTTGAGTCGGAGTCGGTGGGCGAAGAGGGTTAGGGAAGGCTTCCAGTAATGGCAGAAACTATCTAGAAGGGTGAAAAAACCGGGGGAAAAGGAGGGATTATTGTCCAAGAAAAAAAAAAATCCTAAATTTACAGTGCGGCGGTCAATTTAATTTTAAATTTTTCAAAAAATATTTAGCATATTTCTTTGTGCGACTCTCATGTAAATCGCAGATGAATAGGTTGCATGCGATCCAATTTGAAATTGATATGCATTTAGTTTTGGTTTGTGTTAGAAGGTCGCTTGTGATCCAAGTGGTTCGCAATTTAGACTATGTTTGTTTCTCAAAAAATATGATATTTCTGGTCGGAAATTGTTGACGTGAACTTGGATGTCTTACATGGCTAGGCCGACACTAGACAATTTTTTTTTATTTTTAACAAAAACTCGAATCTTTTAATTTTTTTATTTTTTATTTTTATTTTTATTTTCCTTCTTCCTTAGCTGATCGGAGACAAACCATAAACAAGGTCGGTGAGGTTGAAGCGAGGCTCAAGCTATGATCAAAGGAGAAAGAAGGAAAAAGGAAAAGAAAGAAAATAATAAAATAATAAAAAGTTAAAAAATTTTGGCCTTGATGGATCTTGGCATGAGCTCCGAGGACTCGGGAAACAAATGGAACCGTTTGTTTTCATGAAAAATAGAAAATTTAGAAAATATTTTCATAAAAATGATAGCTAGTATCGTTTACAAAAAAAAAAGAATAGAAAATTTAGAAAATATTTTCATAAAAAGATAGCTAGTATCGTTTATAAAAAAAATGAGCGAATTTTTTTTAACCGTGCACGAAAATATTTAGAAATAAATCATTGTTGATAATGAAAATATTTTTCATCGACTAATTATTTCAAGCGATATAAGCGATCATTTTGAGAAAAATATCTTTCAAATTATCTATTTTTTTTGCGAAACGAATGAAGCGGCAGGAGAAGCTGCACTTTTGGTTTCTATCGGCTGTCGCGAACAACACAAATTGTCGCGAAACGATAGTACACAAAAGAACTATAATCTAGTCAAGAAGTTAGGCTCTACTAGTGTCCAAAAAAAAAAAAACATAGAATGAATGTAGATTCGGTTGGAGAAGAAAAGGTCAAATATGAGACGCAGGCTAGCACTCGCTTGTTAGTGCGTATAGAACCACAGTGACATGCTAAACATTTCTTCCAGTCATCATATGCAGTAATGCTTTCCGACAAATCATTTTTCAAGAAAATTATTGATTTCCCTTTGTTTGGTGATACTCGACTGAAATTTTTTTTTTTTCTGATATTTGGATGATTTGAAAAACGATTCGAATCTCATGGCTTTACCTCAAACCAAAAAAAAAAAAAATTAAACTCTTAAGTTTAATTTTATCTCTATTTTAATTTTTTTTCTTCTTTTTTCATTCTTGCTCTACCAATTACCAAGCCTTGGCGACGGCCAGTGACTGGTGAAGTAAGAAGGATAAATAAAAAAAATTCGAGACGAGCATCGAAGAGTGTTTCCACCTCTTTAT
Source organism: Psidium friedrichsthalianum (assembly GCA_019149425.1). Lineage (NCBI taxonomy): Eukaryota > Viridiplantae > Streptophyta > Magnoliopsida > Myrtales > Myrtaceae > Psidium > Psidium friedrichsthalianum. Next base: position 22,714 of record JAGVVM010004350.1, read on the forward strand.
ACTTAGAAATTCACTTTTACACAAACAAACGCACCCTTAATCGCGCTTCTACCTTGTGCCAATTCGGACGAGAAAATGACAAGGCATGTGTTTGGGCCAACAAACGGCGCCGGCGCCGGCGACACGACTAGGAAGTGGCGGCGATAAAGGGGCTGGGGATTAGGGCTAAGGATTTCTTTTTGCTTTTTCGTTTTTTATTTTCATTTCCCCCATGAAAAATTGCTACGGGGGTACATATCTAATGGAAGTCTACCTAAGTTAGGTGGGTGGACATCCACCCAACTAATTAGTATCGATAGACAAATCGAAAATTTATGTAGGAAATCGCTGACGTGCTGATCTTCCTATGTGGCACGATCGGCCACTTTCTAGAATGCTAAAAGATTTTCTTTTCCTTTGACGACATCGCTATGGAGATCGTCGGTCAGATCTAGTGCCGGCAAGTCTCGCCTGAGTTCACACGACCTCTGATGCTTGAGTCATGGCCCTCAGGCTCGACTAGGGTGAGCTTTCCTTTGTTCCAATTTATATTTAGTTTTTTTATACCAAATTCAATAGTATTTAGTCAAGCACTATTCCCATATTTCGTCATAATCATTTAGCCTGAAGTCCTTCGCATTTACCTTAAAAGGCATTTCCCAAAGCTCTCCCAAACGCACCCCTCCAGGCCTCCACCTCCTTCACGTTCAAAGATGATTAGGAACGACACGTGTCGACGAACGCAAGAACCGAACGAGCGGAACACACTTGGATAGAACCCAATTCTCATACCATTTCAAAACCTCCCATGGAAAAGCTTAAATCGGGACCACATGTACATAAAGAATATATAGAACTCATGAACAAAGCAACGAGAGAATCAAGACAATTGACCAAACAACGCAGTCCATAATGCAACCAAATCGTGTGAACGGGGCTGCTACATTATAGTATTCTCTATTAAATTTAGTTTAAACCTTTTTTTTTGCTTTAATTCAATTTTAAATCTTTTGCATTTGTATCAATTTAATCGAAAAAATCTACCGTGGGACTCAACCGGCATTGACGTGGCTAATTTTAATAATATTTTTATATTTTGAATTATTTTAATAATTGTTATACTTTTTTCTTTCCCTTTCTTTTTTTTCCCTTCCCTTATTCTTCCTTCGGCTAATCGTCGAACCTCAACGACTGACCAAAGAGAAGGGCCAACAACCTCACCCCCATTGGCCACTAACAAGGGTAAGCCTCGTTATTGCTCCGTAAGGCAAGGTTGGTCTCACCTAGCAACGTGGTCCACCTTGCTAGCCCATGGCGAGGCCTAAACTCACTAATGGTCACAAGGGTGAGCCTCACCGGCCCTCCCCCCTCACCGGCCCTCCCCTTTGGCGGTTGCAAGAGAAGAAGGAAAGGGGAAAAAATGAGAAAAGAAAATAATATAAAAAATTAGATGAAAAGTTCGAACAATATTAATATATGATTAAAAATGGATGACATTAGCACCGTTCGTTGTCCACGTCAATAATTTTTGGACAAAATTAGTCGAAATAATTGAATTAACACAACTGCAAAAGGTTTAAAATTGAATTGACATAAAAAAAATTAGAATTAAATTGATATAATTATAATAAATTTAGAAATTTTTTAGTAATTCTTCGCGTGCAGCACCAAGATGGAGCACAAGAATCACAGCAAGGTTGTTGTGCCTGTTCTCTCCACTTTCTTTGATCTTTCTCTACGCAGCTGCTGATGACTATTGGGATGCGTTTATGGAGGAGCACCAAAACCAAAAGCAACGTTCACAGAGAACCCACCGCCGAGGTCGCGCAATCTCAGGCATCGACCACCGATACTAGATCTGGCTCGCTCATGCAAGTGAAGGGTTTAAGTTGAGTTAAAAATTCTAAACACCATTTAAAATTAAAATCAAGTTACTTCCAAATGCACTTTTTTAAAGAATAATTTATCAAATATAATTTTATACTTCGAGAAATCCCTTGACTTAAAATCAGCATTTCCCAGGAACCTATGCAGGCCTAGGTGCGCCTTTGTGGAGAGGCTTCGATTAAAAAATAATAATAATTCATGATTACTAATTTGTTCTTGCTATCTTTATCTAATAACGTCCATTAAAAAAAGGTAAAAGCCACAAAAAAAATCTCAAATATCCACTGTGACACATTTAATTTTAACCTTTTTTTTATGACGTAAAAAATCCAAAATTTATACACGTATGACATATTTTCCCTCTATCAAGATTTGGTCAATGAGGACCACTAAATATTTGCCGACACGGGTGCCCGAAAGCAAATAATGTTGACGTAGCGCCCACGTAGCACAAGTGAAATAAAAACGATATTATTTTGAATGAAAAATCATCTAACAGAACCTCAGGGGTAAATATATCAGATAGATATAAGTTTGAAGTTTTTTATGTCACAAAAAAATTAGGGTAAATGTATGACACTGGACATAGTTTGGAGTGTTTGATGTCACGAAGCAGGTTTAAGATAAATGTGTTACAGTAGGTGCAATTTGGGTTTTTTAATAACTTTTTCCCTTTAAGAAGTGTCCCCTAATTTGTTAATGACGGTTGTTTGCTTCGATATATAAAAATTGGCTTCAGTATATATGTTTTCCAAGAAATCATTCTTGCTAATGCAATTAGTTACTGTTTGACAAAAAAAAAGTTAATGAGAGTAGTAAAAAAGGATTGACTTGAATTTACCATGAAATAACTGAATATGACGAAATTAAACTCTTTAGGGATATAGCATCTTGGTTAAGGCTGAGGACTAGCTCTTTAGCAATTAGCCACCGGAATCTAGTGAGCTTGAGCCTCGCCGACCAATGGCGAGGCTCGGCAACAATCACCAACCAAAGAAGAATGAGAAGGAAAAAAAATAAAATAAAAATAAAAGAGATAAAAGAAAAAAAGAAAATAATTAAAAAATCATTCTTAAAAAATTAAAAAAAATTAAAAAGTGGCGAAAAATATTTTTTAGTTTGTTTTTTGGTTTCAATCAAACACCGAAAAATTTCATCATTTTTTGAAAAAATATTTCTTAAAATATATCTTTTAGAAACATTACATTTTTCACGAAACGAACGAAACTTTAATTAAGGTTGAGGATGGCTTTTCTAGCCTTCTTGGCCTTGTAGTAAGTGGGTTTCATACACTACAAGAATGTCAAATTCTATCACCATTCCTTTCCCCGGAGTTTTTCATTTTCTTAATAATGAATTTCAAATCCTAATTTGCAGCAAATTAATATGCACGTCAATTATTTACCTTTAAATGAGGCCACTAAGCCTGCATTTTTGTGTTAGCTATTGATTACATCAGTTTTCATTTTGGTTGACTCTTTTGGAGTTCAAGGGTGCGTTTGATTGGTAACAAATAAATGACTTGAAAAATATTTTTCTAAATACGATCATTTATCTCGCGTAAAATGATCAATCGATGATAATATTTTTATTAGTGATAAGATAACCATTAATATCTAAACACCCTTGTTTAGGATGAAAATATTTGTCGTTCATTTACTTTTTGTAAGCGATATAAGCGGTCAATTTTAAGAAAATCGTAAAAAAAAAAAAAAAATGGAGCCTAAGTCACTAGTTTCATCATATTATTATTCTTTTCTAAATCAATGTTTAAGGTGCAAGCTTAATTGGAAAATTCCAACTTCAGGAAGACAGGTGCTTTGTATTCATGGACGTTGGAATATCAATCCCAATTTCATTACCCCATCCTTTTAATCCCGATCACTATGCTAAATCCCTTTACATCTTTGACAAAACATTAGCATCCATCTCTTACCTGTCCTGTTGCGGAGGAAATCACCGCACGACATCGCATCTGATTATTTCATATGATTACACAAGTCAAAATAGTATGACTGATTTAACGCGCCTCCTATTCATTCATGTAAATCGGCCGACTTAAACTCGATGCCGGCGTGGGTTTCGCGACGAAGAGGGACACTTATAGAAGCCGGTTCAGGAGAAACCCTCGTCCTTTGTCATTAATTCGATAAACAAGCGATCAACCACGGGGGATGGATCACATTGGATTAGACAGTAAACACGAACATAATCTTTCACTCACATGTGAATATACTGCGCATCGAACGAGGACAGCCCAAAGAAAAGAACCCACCAATCCAAACCTCTCCTATAAGTTCATCCAGCGATCTCTTTACAGTGACGAAAAGACCCTATTTATAGTTTTCCAGGAGCAAGCAAATGAATGGTGAGTTCCATTAATGGAGTCAAGGGGTTGGAGGCGGTAGGGGTGGGTAGTGACGATCCTCATAGTCGATGGTCTCCATCTCCATCCTTCCCTCCACTTCGTAAGTCGTCCCTCCTCCTTCCATCAACTCCCCGCCATCCTGTGCATCATCATCTTCTCATCAGAAGCTTTGTTAAGTTTTCTGTAACGAGGAAACCAGACTGAAGGAAGAACCCACGATCATCACTTCTGTAGACAGCACTTTGTAAGACTAACCAAACCCAAACCCTACCCTGAAACATGACTGAACTGCAAGTCTAAATGGTCAATCTCTCTTCTTTTGGGGGAGACAGAAGATGAATCTCCGGAAATGATAATCAGATATACACAAAGCTCCATCGGAAGTCATTTACGAGGTATAAGATTATGTGTGCGTCTATGTTACACCGACACGGGACACGATACGCGACACGACACGACACGACACGTCGACACTTGAATTTTCAAAAAATAGAGAATTCCGACATGCTAGGACACGTTATATATTATATGTATATTTTTAATAGTGGCTCCTTCTCATAAGCTAAATTATATTAAAGAATTGAAAGAATCCCAACGAAGGTAAGAGTTTGCAATACTTTCATCACAATATCTGCCATGTTGATGCATCAAACATTTTTTTTTTTTGGTCTGATATGAATAGTCAATTTTTCAGCTGAAAATGTACTTCAAATTCGAGGAATTATTTAGGATTTTCACAATAACAATTAATGAATCTCCTTTCTCTCCTGACAATGATGTGACCATGGTTAGATTTGTGATCTAAGTCTTTGATGGGATCAGAAAATCTACTGAAAATCTTTTATTTAGCCTTGCAAGCAAAATCCTGCAATGCAAGTAGGATAGTGCATCTAGAACAAAAGAAGAATCGACTTATCCACCACCAAAATTTTTTTCCAGACGATTTTTCTAGATGACTTGTCCCGTCCTTCTCCTCAAGTTTCTTGAAATTCAAAGGAAAGATTTGAGTTTGCATCGAAATTGTGATCCAAGGTGACATTGCTTCAGTAAAGCAAAGGGTGAGGGGAGAGAGAGATAGAGGGGATATAACTGCAGACTCTGCTCTAGACCATAATTGACTTAGGAAACCTCAACTCTATTACAGCTGAGGTGATAATTAGGTCAAAAAATTTGGGTTTCTGACCCATTTTACCACTGGACACGCGAGGGACTCGCGTTGACCCGAGGTCAACGTGTCCGGGAGTGTCCGAGTGTCCGACATGTGTCCGAGTATCCGACACGCCAAAATTCTGAAGAACTGCGTGTCCGTGTAACATAGGTGTGCGTGCGTGAGAGAGAGAGTGATGGCGACTCACCAGAGGAAGTGGTTCAGCTCCGGGAGTGATTTGATCTCGTCGCTCCACCTCAAGCTTCCTATCAAACAGAAAAATGAAAGCTGATGTCTATGATTCAGAAAAAAAAAAAAAACTCGAGAAGAGGAGGCATCGAACACGAAAGAGCGGCTCACTTACGGGTTGCAGGAATGGCGGCAGCAGTCAAGAGGTGCCAGGAAAAGACCAGGTAACACACCGCCAGCCTCGTGAAGATGTTGAACGCCATGCCCATCTTCGAAGCCAACTTCTTGATGAAGACCGTATGGAGAAACCGAGGAGGCCGCCAATGCAAGTAAAGAGAGAGCAAAGCACGGGCGATCTCTGTATGTGTACATAGACAGAGAGAGAATATTGATGTCCACGGAATATAAGGCCCAGCACGATATATATATTGGCTCTTTTGGTTTTTTTTTTTTTTTCTGTTTGCAATTTCATTTTTTTTATTATTTCCGGGAGAAATTTAGCCCATAAATAGGTTTGAAATAGAAGTAAGAAGTAAAAATTTTCTACTTCTTTATTTCTAGAATAAAAACATAAACAAAAACTCTTCTCATCATCGATTCCTAGCTGCAGCCCGCTAGTCGCTGATCGTCAGTCTCCATCCCCCAATCGACAACCAGCTGAGGAAGAAGGAAATCCAGCAACTATAAATAAATTTTTTTGAATTGAATTAAATAAATAAGCATTTTAGCAATATGAGTTGGGTCTTATATGAGCTATTATATTTGTATTGCATGGAAATGAGTCAAAATGGATTAAATAAATCAATGTGGGGTCGAACCATTTTCAACCACACCCGATCCACCCATTTGACACCTCTACTCTCCACCTTAAACACTTGTCGCTCCAACCGAATCTCCGCCTCTCATCGCAACCCTAGCTTCCATCGCAACTGTAGAAATTCATGTTGTTATCAACTGAATTTCTATTCTAGGATTATAAAATTTGTGTCGTTACCAAACACGTTTCTTTACTTAGAAATTCGTTTAAGGAATAGCAATAGAAATTTATGTTCGGCCAAATTTTTTTCCAAGATCAGAATGGTTATTATTCGCGCCGTAAGAAGTGGGTCCTAAAAAGTCCATGTAAGACTTGATTTGTTCTGCCAAAAATAATTATTGATTTGAATAACATTTTTTAAATGATCGTTTATACAATGAATGAACGTAAAATATTTTCATGATCTAAAAAAATATTCAGACACAAATCATTATCGATAAGGAAAACATTTTTCGTTGACTAATTATTTAAGGCATACATGCAGTCGTCTTTCGAAAACGTTTTTTGGATGACTTATTTTTTGTGAAACAAACGGAGGCCAAATCCCGATTTTGCGAATAGTCATTATATCCATCAATCAATACATAGATGGAAGTAAATCATAAGATTTGCTGGATGATTAAAACTTGTTGATTTGCGTCCTCCGTTTGTTCGGATCATTCACTGCTGCAATCGAACTCGAATTATGTAACCATGACGACAGGGCATTAATATCGGTCGCCGGGAACAGTTGGCGATCTACGGTCGAGAGAATTGCCGCACGTATTGTCAACATTGGGCGGAACATTCTAAATGCGTAGTTTTTAGGCAGTAATCCAACGTAGGGGTCTTCCCTGACAACGATATCGTGATTAATTTGGGTATTATATTTAGTTTAATCATTTCTTTTCCCAACTGATTTTGATTATCGTTGTTTACAGTGGCCGACTCTTGAAAGTACGCGTTTCGATTCGACGCCGTGTCATGGCTGATGTCGAAGTCAAATAAGGAAGGAATCTTTCGATAGGCCCCCTTTGACGTATTGCATGAGTGATGCTGATGATGATGATGCCGGTTTGATCCCACCCACGAGCGTCACGATGAGTCGGACCCACTGCCCGGTCGCGATGCCGTTAAAGACGGATTCCGGTGATGGCGACCTAGACCTAGAAGGCGAGCAAGCCACAGAAAAAGGAGGTCGGGTTGGGTCGACGACTAGAGAAGACAGGAGGAAAATGCCGAGAGAGATTAAGAAAAGACAACCCGATTTTTCATAAATCAACAACGTTCAAGAGAGCGCATGACAATACTTATGGAGTAATATTTTTACACGGCATGCACTTTTTTAGCAGAAATCCGTTTAATAAAATAACTTTTAGAGCACAAATTCGTTTGCTTTAACAACTTCATTTTTCTATTTCTAGAGCATTCCTTTGCTTTAAATTAGTTTGGAGTCACTTGAAAAAGTTTAAAAAAAAAATATTTATCTTAGAAGTTGATTCTAGAGCAAAAGTGTTGTCATGCGTGTCCTAAGCATCCATTGTTGTTCCTATGACCCGAAGAATGAATATGATAAAATAAATTAAGTTTCTTAGTAGAGATAATATCTCAAATTTGACTCCAGCAAGTTTTCGCTACACCCTGTTCGTTGACTTCAACCGTTGTTTAATTCTTTCAGTCGATCTTTCAAATTCAAACTTGATTGGTTTTGATTTGGGCTGGAAGGTTGGATGCAATCCGAGTGGTTATAGCGAAGTTGTATGTCAACTTTTCGTTGTACAAGCCTGTAAAGTGTTACCTTAACGTGGTGAAAGTCAGTAATTCGAACTTGATTGTCTCTAAAACCAATGCGAGTGTTTCTATTTGTGAGAACTTGAATTATTGCATAATTAAAAGCCACGAAAGAACGGGAAAATTATCCAAAAAGTCATAAACCTATCGCATTTTTACCAATTTAGTTTTAAATCGTTTGATTATGCCAATTGAGTACTAAATATTTTTATGATTTGTCAATTGAGTCCATTCAACCAATTTAGATAGGAAATTATTGGCGAGGACGCTAGGCATTCTACGTGGCATTAGCGGCTTTAACATAGACATTTTCAAAGTATTTTATTTTTTTTAGTTCTTTATTATTTTATTTTATTTTTTCTTTTTACATTTTCTTCTCTTTTCCTTCTTTACTTTTTTTTAAAATTTTTTTCCTTCTTTCCTTTGTCAACCCATTGCCAAGCCTTGCCGATGGTTGACGGAGGTTGCCGTCCTTGCGCGAGGGCTGCCCTTGCCAGCCTCGAATGAAGACAAGGGTTGCCCTCACCAAGGGTCAATGGGTAATCCTTCTTGCCCTCGCTGGCTAGGTTAAAATAAAAGAAATAAGAAATAAAAACAAAGAAATAAGAAATTCGACAAAATAAGTTTAAAAAATTAAAGAAATTATTCACGTCAGTAATTTCTAGGTAAAATTGACTGGCTAGACTCAATGGGCAAAAAATTGAAAATATTTAATACTCAATTGGCATTATTAAAATGTTTATATCTGAATTAACAAAAATATAAGAAATTTAGAACTTTCTGGACAAGAACTAGCCGGTTAGGAAACTTCAATATATGTCAGTCAAGAAGTTAGGCTCTGCTATCACAATGACATAACCATAGAATCATTAGAACGGACTTGCTTGTTACTGTGTATAGAACCACGATGACACATGAAGCACTCCCTCAAGTCGTTATATGCGGTAGCTTTCTCTGACCGGTGGAGGTTTAAGGAATTATCTATTCTTTATTTTTGGATAATAGTCCATAAATTTTAGTCTAATGTGTAATATGATATTTAAATTTTAGAACAATATGCAATATCGTCCCCAAGCTTTCATTTTGTTCAATGTGATTCTTAGACTTTCGATAAATGTTCAATCTAGTCTCTAGCTTGCATTAAAATATCCGATGTCATCTTACTACCGATTCAAGTTCGAGGATAATATCAAATATTTTCATACGGTCTATAGACAATATTGAACATGTACTAAAAGTTCATGAATAATATTAAATAAATTAGAATTTTGGGAACAACATTGCATATGAGATTAAAGATTTAGGACCACATTAAATAAATTAAAATTTTGAAAATGACATCACGCATTGAGGCAAAATTCAAAAATCAGTTGTGCCTTTTTTTTTTTGGGGGGGGGGGGTAATGTACCCCATGAACAATTGCTACACAGTGCATTTCTGATGGAACAAAATTCGAGGACGGCTAGCAACTGGCCAGATTTCATAAATAGAAAAAGGAAAAAGGATTAAAAAAATCAGAAAGCCTTTTTATGACTCACTTAAAGATAATTGGATAACCCACTTGTGCCTTATTTTAGATAACCCACTTGTGCCTTATTTAAAACCTCTTTAAGACCCATTAAGTTATTAATTGACCTATTTTTGAACCACTTAAGTTTATCAAGCAACTCATTTATAACCCACATTCTTAAATGTGAGTTAAAATATGGGTTCATAATCCATTTTGTGACCTTTAGTTGCAGGCTTCATTTGTTTCGCTAAAAATGAATGTTCCCCTGAAAATCAATACAGTATCTCTGATGGAACAAAATTCGAGGACGGCTAGCAACTGGCCAGATTTCATAAATAGAAAAAGGAAAAAGGATTAAAAAAATCAGAAAGCCTTTTTATGACTCACTTAAAGATAATTGGATAACCCACTTGTGCCTTATTTTAGATAACCCACTTGTGCCTTATTTAAAACCTCTTAAGACCCATTAAGTTATTAATTGACTATTTTTGAACCACTTAAGTTTATCAAGCAACTCATTTATAACCACATTCTTAAATGTGAGTTAAAATATGGGTTCATAATCCATTTTGTGACCTTTAGTTGCAGGCTTCATTTGTTTCGCTAAAAATGAATGTACCCATGAACAATTGCTACACAGTGCATTTCTGATGGAACAAAATTCGAGGACGGCTAGCAACTGGCCAGATTTCATAAATAGAAAAAGGAAAAAGGATTAAAAAAATCAGAAAGCCTTTTTATGACTCACTTAAAGATAATTGGATAACCCACTTGTGCCTTATTTTAGATAACCCACTTGTGCCTTATTTAAAACCTCTTTAAGACCCATTAAGTTATTAATTGACCTATTTTTGAACCACTTAAGTTTATCAAGCAACTCATTTATAACCCACATTCTTAAATGTGAGTTAAAATATGGGTTCATAATCCATTTTGTGACCTTTAGTTGCAGGCTTCATTTGTTTCGCTAAAAATGAATGATTCAAATTTTTTCCTGAAAATCAATATCTGTATCTCTTACGAAAATGAACATTCGCAAAGTATTACATTGTCTATGAAAATAATTAGATCTAAATTGTCATCGATAAGGAAAGTATTTTTCATTGACTAATTATTTCAAGCAATACAAGATCATTTTTCGAAAAGTATTTTTCAAATAATTCATTTTTTGTAAAACAAATAGAGCTAAAAAATATTTTAATCATTTACGAATTTTGAACATGAATTGTTGGTGAAAGTAAAAAATTGTTCATTAACTAATTATTTTTAGAAAAATATTTTTTAAATCATTCATTTTTCATGAAACAAACGGAGCCACAATCTCAATTCATTTTCTTGGAGAGACGCGATGGATATGGCTTGTTAACCTATTAAGTAATCTTGATAAAATCATTCAAAAAGTGCTAAATCTCTTGTGCAAATTTTAACCTTTTTAATTTAGCCAATGTATTCGACCAAAAAAAAAAAATAGCCAATGTAGTCCTAAACATTTTGACGATTTTTCAACATAGTCCGTCCGATCAATTTATGCGAGAAATCGCTACTTGGAGAACCAGTCAACATTGGCCGTCCTAAAGCATGACCAGGCATTTTTTTGGAATGCTAGATGATCCTTTTCTTCCAACTTAGCCTTTGCTAAATTATCTAAATATTCAACTTTTTTCCCTTGCCATTTTCGCTATTGGGGCTAGTGCGACACTGCCAGCGAGTCTCATTTGAGGTCACACAACCTCTGGTGCCCGAGTCAGTTAGGCGCAGCTAAGTTGGGATTCCATTTACTACCAAAGGCAATTGTATTTACCCCAAACATTATTTACATTTTGTCGTAATCAATTAGCCTAACACATCCTTTGCCTCTACGTGAAAGAAGCATTTTCCCCAAAACTCTCCAAGCGCACCCTTCTTCACATTGAAAGATTATTAGAAACGACGCCTGGAGTTCGACGAACTTAGGAGTTGCATGAACAAAATAAACTTGGACGGAACCTATATCATATTAAGATGTCCAACCCAAGTGAAGGGACCGCATGTACACGAAAGACCAAATAAAACCACGCATCCCACAATGCAACCGAATCGCGCGAGCGGGTCGGCTACATTATAAGTATTCTCCCACGTGCGAAACCGGAATGGAGTACAAGGATCGCGAGCCCCGTTGGTACACAAAGCAA
>JAGVVM010004351.1:0-19874 GCA_019149425.1 Psidium friedrichsthalianum
AATTGTAATTACCATATAGAAGAAACTTGGCATAAGTATACGCGTACTGGATTGCAACTCATGTGTATCAACCACGCTTTTGATTATAGGAGGTATTAGGATTCCATTAAGTACGGAATTGTGCACATCCCTGATTTTTCATCTTTTTAGCTGTTTATCATTTGTTCACCATTGTTTCATTTTGCTCACTTTTTCATTGTTTTGTATACAAAGATGTCTAGACAATGCTCAACAAGTCAGCGGCGAAAAGCCTCATTTTATTCATCGCTTTTTCAACAAATTTTTCACAGTCTAACTAGACTATAACTAGAAGCGGAGAGAATGAATTCTATCAGGATTGGTGATTTGTTGTTATTGATTCATTTGCCCCTATTGCATGCAAGAATTCAGTACTACCATGCTTCAATCTTACTAGGAAAAATGTGATAGTTTTAACCCCTTACAAAAAAAAAAAATTCAATTAAATGACTGTTTCCTTTATTAGATTAATAGTCATTTAGTTAATAAACCGAGAAATACATTAATGAAATTCAAATAGTTTTATCCCGGCACAAATGTGCCATATATTGCAATCGGAACGTTGTGCAATCCCATCTAGCAACACACAGCTATTAGCTATGAATCCAACACCAGAAAAGGTCCATGTTGCAAGTATCAAATAGCTTCACTATTCAAATTACATATGTAACTAAAAGTCATTTTTGCAAGTTAGATTGAATTGTCTAGATTAATCAATATTTCTACAATTCTTCACCTATCCCATAAGTTTTTTTTATTGTGTGATCAAACCCTTTATCAATTTCCAATTTTAGGCAATTAGTCCTTTGCTCTATAAATAATATTTTCCCCTAAAGTTTTCAAACTAGTTTTTGTCGTTCAAGTTGATTTCCTTTAATGTTTACATACAATTGCTCACTGTGGCATAAATATATTACTTTGAGTACCACAAGTGTAACCAACGAATATGTTGGTGTCTTGTGGTTATTCGTTTCTTTTTGTGATATACTCGCACCTCCTACGGTATCTCACAAGTAGCAGTATTAATAAAATTCTATTGCTATATATCAAAGGCATTTCGTAAAATCTTGTATGATGCAGATCATAATCGATCTACTAGTTTGAGCAAAAAAATCAAGATTCACCCAACTGGATGGATTGTATCCAACTGGCTGATTTTGGTAGTTTCCACTATTATCGATTCGGTTCCTCAATTCCAATTTGCTAAAATCGGTGGGTATCGGTTCGGTTTTCGATTTCATTGAGAATTACTCAACAGACCAATTGGATAGGACTCTTTATATAAAATAGATATGTATATATTTATAATCAAGCTATCTCACGTGACTCCAGGCCCAACTCAATCTCCTCACCCATGGACGCAGACCCCAAAAGCGAAGAGAGGAACTCTAGCCTCCCTCTCAATCTCCTCTCATTTCGATTTGCTCCCTCTCACTCTCAAAGTCTCGATTTGCTCTCGATCTATCAGCATGCTCGCTTTCGATCTGCTCCCTTATGTCGAACCTCTCCTCTCGCCGCCTCACCATCTGCTCTCAACCTCTCAACTCTCGTCGCTCCTTTCGACTCTCATCTCTCCTCGCACGGTGAGGGTGCGAGTTGCACCAGTTGAGCTCTTTAGGGTAGTCCCGCGTTTGCCTGTGTCTCCGCACTGGCTGAACTCTCAAATACGTCCGCAGTCGCCCATGTCTGTTGGTCAAGCTGAGCTCTCTCTTGCCTCTGGGTCCATGGTCGCCTTACCTTGGCCCTTCTTGCAGTTGTCGCGGCCTCGCTACCTCTCATTGGATGTGGTAAGGGCTACTCCATGAATGTATTCCTTCCATATCATATCTTTCTGTTTTTAGCTGCATCTATTTTTGAATAGTTTTATGTCATTTTGCAATAGAGGGTTCATCTTGTTGGGGCACTAATGGAGGATGCTCCCACCGAGAGGGGCTGAGAGCTCGTGCCGACATAGTCTTTGAAACCAGGTGAGGTTTCATCTTTTTGAGAGGTGGAGAGGGGTTGGGATGCCCCATGCCGATGTAGTTTTTGAACCCTGGTCCGAGAGCCAATGGGGGGTCGGCATGCCTGTGCCGACGTGGTTTCTAAATAGGGTGAGGTTCATCTTGTTGGAGAGATGGGAGAGAGGATGAGATGCCCATGCCGATGTAGTTTATGAACCCTAGTCGAAGAGCCACTAGAGGTTTGGGGATGCCCGATGCCATCATAGGAAAGTTAGAATATAATCAAGAAGTTATAGAATTCTATCTGAAGCGACCACCTCCATGAATCCACTTGGGAACCGGACCGGACCGTAGTTTGTTTCTGGCGTGATTCACGATTCTCATTTTGTGAAATCTATCCCTAGAGGGTGGTTCTAGATTCTAGGGTGGGAACACCTATTCCTGGAACATTCACATGTATCAACACACTTCTTATTTGCTACGAGAATCAACGCCAGCAAAGTCCAATGTTGCTAGTTATCAAAACAGCTCACTTCTTAATTAAATATGTAAATAAGTCAATTTTGCAAGTTAGATAAATTGTCTAGATTAATCAGTATTTCTACAAACATCTTAACAACCTATATCATAAGGTTTTTTCATTATGTGATCAAATCCCTATGAATTTCCAATTTTAGGAAATTAGTCCCATTGCTCGGTAAAATTACTAATTTGCCCCTGCATGTTTCAAAACTAGTATTTCGGTCCAATTTTAATTTCCTTTAAGGGTTAATACCACAAAAATCTGTACATCCGAGCCAAATTTACCCAAAAACTAATTTTTTGTGTCGCAAAAACTACAAAATAAGTACATGGTGCCACATTTACTCTAAACTAGTGTACCAGTACCAAATTTTCCTAAAAGATTTTTATGTGGAAAAAATACAAAATGTACATTTATGCTATATTTATACCAACTAATGCATTCATGCCGTTTTATCCCAAAAAGTCCTACATTTACCACAATTTGGCTCAAATGTGGCACAAATATATTAATTTGAAGCATAATGTCGCCAAAGAAGTAAATGGTGTCCTGTGGGTATTTGTTCTTGTTGTGATACATTCAATATGTCTATGGTATTTCACCAAGTGGCAAATATTAACAAAATTCTATTGCTAGATATCAACAGCCAATTTAGTAAAATCTTGTATGATGCACGATCATAATACGAACTACTAGGGTGAGAAAAAAATCAAGATTCTCGAAAAAAATCTTGTGGTAAGCACGTTTTATATAAAGACAATGCTGATTTTTCAACATGCTTTTTAAATTAACTGCAGAACATCTTGTGATTATGGTCCCTTATCTTGTAGTAAATCGTACTATGGATCTTTAATCAAACTTTTAGTAAATATAGCAGACATAAAATGAAGGGGATAAGTTCGTGAGTGCCATAGCTACTGTAAGTTTTATTACAGGATTTAAGCGAAAATGCACTCAACTTAATTATTTTACCTCCGATGCGGCACTCAAATAAACGTCATATGAAAGTTATGGCACTCGTGAACTTATCCTTTTTTTTTTCTTTGGTTTTTTTCCCTTGATTGGCAAGGGACAAGGAAAAAAAATCAAAGAATTAAAAATTTCAAAATTAAAACACACATTATAAAATTCAAAAAATATTTAAATATAATTTTTTTCGTCCATTTGAGTGTCACATCGGAGGCAAAATGATTTAGTTGAGTGCATTTTTGATAAATCATTATATGTGGATTTTTCAATTATTTTTTTTTTTGATGTGAATTTTATTTTTTTTCCTTTTTTCCTTTGGTTTTTTCCCTGATTAGCGAGGGACAAGGAAAAAAAATCAAAGGATTAAAAATTTCAAAATTAAAAGCAAACATCATAAAATTCCAAAAATATTTGAAAAATTAAAAAAAAAGGGTGTCGGTACCACGTCAGATTTTCTAGTAAGATAAATCGCCAGTGACATTTAAGCATTGATTTTTTTAAAATTTATGGCATTTAAGTGAGTTAAAAAAAGTTTATGGCGCTGAATACCGTACGAGAGTGATAACATTTCTATGAACTTATCCCGAAATGAAAGTTTATTGAGTAAACTTTTTTTTTTCTTTGCTGGCAGTTTAGGCACTAAACTTAAAAAACTCAAGTAACTCATTTTAATGTAGCTCGCTCTCACGACGGCGAACCTACCAAAGCGGCCCGCCCGTCTCCAAGAATATCAGCAAACCTTCGCTGATCTCACCGCGCGAAGCGAACCCGGAGGACAAGGCATGTAACCATACCACTTTCTCTTCTTTTTTTTGTTGTGTTTTCCTTTTAATTTTTGGCTCGGTGTCCTTGATCAAGTGGGAAACTTGTAGATGAAGAAGTCGCCCATTGCCATTGCACAAGCGCGAGCATCGGCGAGGGCAAGAATAAGAAATGGGCAGAGAAGCTCTGGTGAAGCTCCTGAGGTGGCATTTGGGCATTCCCAGTTCAGAGGCAAGCAGCTAGAGGCCATTGAAGCTGTTCTGTCAGTCAAACTCTTTGACAACATGCATAACCCTTGAGCTTTTTCTGATAATCAATGAATGTACTTGATGGTACCATTGCAAACCGACGAATGCAGATTTTTTTTTATCTTTTAAAAAAAGAATAATGGAAAAATGTTGTCAATTGGGGTTTTGTGCTGATTTTTATGTGCGCCGTGTGGGTGAGTGAAGGAAGAGATTTTTTCTGTCTGATGCCAACTGGGGAGGGAAGTCAATGTGTTACCAGATACTGCACTGGCCAAAGCAGGGATTGTGCTTGTTGTGTGTCCTTTAATAGGTGAATGCCCTCTTGCCCTCATAACAAATAAGTTCCTATATGGTTATTTTCATCTGCATGAGATTTTGGTTGAGTTCTTATTGGACAGGATGATCAGTACTGACTTGTGTTAATTGGTGATCTTCAATGGTTCACAGCTTTGATGGTAAGCATGAGAGGCTAGCTTATCATTAGTAGTTTGCTATTGTGATCCTTGTAAATTCTCGAGTGTATCCATCCAAGTTTTCTCTGGGCAGGAAACCAAGTGAGTGCATTGAAGGAGAAAGGAATTTCTGCTGAATTTCTCTCCTCTACTCAAATGACTCAAGTAAGAACAAGGTGAATCTGAGTCTTTCATTGATAATGAGAGATATGATCTGCTGGAGGATTTGTGGAGTTCGAGAGTCCTAACATTAATCAGTTTAACACGCACATTATGCTAAAAAAGCATTGAGCAATGCCCCTTAACTTTTACGTTTTGCTTTCAGATATATGAGGACCTTGAGTCTGGAGAACCTTCCTTGAGCTGCTGTATGTGACTCCGGAATTGATTGCCACAACAGGGTTTTGTCAAAGCTAATGAAATTTACTCTAAAGGGTTGCTTAATCTGATTGCCATTGACGAGGTGTGAGTTTTGTGTATACTATTCAGGAGGACAGTTGGGGCATCTTGTGTTCCATTGAAAGAATCTCAATCCCTAAGAATGGATTACTCATCTTCTTTTTGGTATTTCAGGCGCATTGCATCTCAACATGGGGTCATGATTTCAGGTACCTATTTATTTGTTTCGAGCAACAAGTATGAATGTCTTTTGAACTGAAGGGGTATTTTAATTATTTCCTTCAGTTTATACTTGCACCACTTTCAGAAATCAACATATTGGTATGTTTGTTGCTGCTGCTTTGGATGTCTTTGACTGTTCATTTCATTTTATATCTCCTCCTCTGTTGGTTTGTTCTATTCAGAGGGTCCTACTGTGTAACCTAGGACGTTATTATATCACTGAGTCATGCTGTTGATTATCATGTTCTTTATTGGTGCAATGTCCCTAGTGATGCTAATAGGGATAGCATCTTAATCTATCAACTAGATGGTTCTGCTTTTTTTGATAAAATAGTGTCAAGCTGCATAGATTCTGTAAGAATCTTAACTGAAAAAGCTTTTATCGGAGTCATAAAAGCCAAGCTCCTTCTTATTGGTTTTAGTTGTTGTTTACTAATAGTTCTAGTGAATAAGTGAATAACGCATAACACGCTTTGGGATGTCCCCACAAATCTTATTCATCTTATAAGAAGTAAATTTTTCTATAGTGTTAAAATAGGCTTAATATCCTAGATAGTGTAGCCCCTTGAATGATATTTTGAAGCAATTGTGGACTCTTTGGTGGTAATGTAATATTTACAGCAGTGATCAAGAGGCTGTCCAAATGCATATCCTGTTGTTCATTTAATTTAGCTTTCTTTAAACTTGATATACATACATTAGCATGGACAACTACTTCACACACATTGAGACATGTTTATTTTCAGTATCGTGGCACATTACATGAGGCGTGAGCAAGTGCTTCAATGTCCGTCTCTAACTTTGTGAACTCTGATGGATGGATCACCCACGCATTTGGCTTTTTTTCGTCAAAGTTTTGAACTCTGAACAGTCTTTCATTCCTTTGTTTGTGTTTTGATCTGTTTCAAACAGGCCTAGCTACCAGAAGCTTTCCTCCTTGAGGAATCGCCCTGCCTGGCATACCAATACTGGCATTGACAGCAACTGCTGTTCCTAGTAAGTGGTCTTGACTGAATTATGGAAGAATTGACCTTACTTGCTACAGGAGAGACCCGGATTTCATATATAAGAAAACTGACCTAATTATCTCTTGAAAGGCTTTGTTTATGGATGTGTCTTGGGTTTCCTAGATGGCATGGGTCGTCACTTGTCCAAGCCGTATCTCATTTTATAGAAGTGGAATAACCCAAGTCAAAACCAACCAAATGATTGAGAAATGCTCATATGAGAGCATTTATATTTGTGAATGAATGTAACTAATAGTATGCATATTTTTTTTTGCCTTGACAAATATAGTCAAAATTATATTACTCAAGCTTAAGTTATTGAGAAAGCAGGTACTTTATGGCAATTATGCTTGCAAGCTGAACCCAATCTGAGTGAACAAGAATAGGCACGCTGATTGGTATTGACCTTTCGAAAGTTCTGCTAGTGGTTCAAGGATGAGAAAAAGAAATTATTGTTAGGTCAACTGCCAGTGTAAATAATTTACATATTCATTGTGGGAGAGTGATGCGTGTTTTGGAGTTAATTTTGTATCTAGATCTTCCACATTTCATTTTCTTTTTTGTGGGAGAAGCCTGGAAGGGGGTGTGATGTTGGAATTTTTGTAGCATCAAATCTAATGTCTATTCCATAATGTTATTCTCCACATATTTTTTTACCAGAATTAAACCAATTCATTTTTCTTTCCAGGGTGCAGAATGATGTCATGCAATCCTTAGGGATGGAAGCCCTCTGGTTCTAACATCATCTTCAACCGTCCAAATATATATTATGAAGGTGGGCCCTTCAAGTTTCATATGTTATGCCTCTAGTTCATCTCATGTAACTAAAAAGAGGTGAGACATAAATCGTTAGTTAAAGGATATTTTGGACTTTAATTTGCATGGAAATAAAATATTTAGTCTGCTATTAGATGCAGGCTATTGGAGTCAGAGAAAAGCTCATGAGGGAAAATTTCTTGCATCTTTAGCTATTTAGGATAATCTCTGGCTCAGCTAGCTGATGCAGAGAAAACACAAGAATATTAATCTACTTACTGTAACCTAGGATTTCATTCTTTGTTTCTTACAAGTATTGGGATCGCTCGCTGTTGATGTGAGGCCTGGTAACTGCAATTATTCTCCTCAAGTGTAGATAATGTGGACGCACTTAGGCACTTAGGTAAAGAAGAGGAAGAGGGGGGTTGGGGGGGTGGGGGGGTATAAGGGGGATAATTTGGAGGCACATCCCATATGCACACGTTAGTCTCTGAAGGTAATGTACTTTTTCTATTCTATTGGCGTTCTAGGTTTGAGTTACATCTTCTAGGAAAATTTTGGTTAGAGTAACTCTCAACGATCGACAGCCGCAAAGGAATCGTTCCCCTGTTTGAGTTCTCTCTTTGTGTCCTCAGTCTCAACTCCGATGAGTTATCACTTTAACATGATTCCGGTGATTTCTGAAGTCTAGGAGAAAGTCCTAATCAAAGATCTATTAAGGTTCTCTAGGTTGCTAAAACAAAAGGCCACTTTAATAGGGTGCTTATAAAATACTTAAGGTGAACTATTGTTTTTCCTTTTTCTCGTATAATCTTTTTCTGGGGGCCAAAGATTCTTGTGTAAATTTGCTGGTTGGCTTTTACAAAAAATATTCCCTGAGAAGATCTGGTTCCAACCGAATTTTTAATTTGGAGAGTTGGCATTGTGTAATATTAGCAAATCCTGATTGCTCAGGACTGACATTATGTAATGGATAAAAAGGCATCAGAATTCTGGTTCTTTTTTTGTAACCAACATGGTAAAGCTTATTTTTTGCAACTGTTGTTGTCATTTTGCTACAAATTACTTTACTAAAATTTCGTTGCAGTATTTTTGCATCTGAACAAGTCTCTCTTGGTGCAGTCCGTTACAAAGATATTCTGGATGATGCATACGCCGACTTATTGAAGAAAATCAAAACTTCTGGTGCTGTTTGCTCGATTATTTACTGCCTGGAACGCACAATGTGTGATAACCTGTCTGCTTACCTTTCAGAAAGTGGAATATCATGTGCTGGTAATTGTACTTTCTTTCTGAAGTCATACAGGATTGTCAGGTGGCCATTGATATCTATCCTGTTTTTACTTCTCAGCTTACCACGCGGGGCAGAATGACAAGCTGCGGAGTTCCATCTTAGATGATTGGATTTCTTCTAAGATACAAGTCGTCGTGGCCACAGTGGCTTTCGGGTAAGAGAGCCCTTGATAGCCTCAACTTATAAATTTTTCAAATTTTTCGCTCATTCAACCTGACCATTTGTTTGCTATGGGTAATGTTGGCGGAAGTTACCTGACACCTTTCCTACTTTATGATGTTATTGGTCTTTCTTGCTTGTCCTTAATTTACATATGATGTTACTTTATGTTTTGGTTATGTTCTTCCACTTGGAGCTGTTCTGCTGAATGCACACTACAGTAACTCTGCTTCTGATGCTCCTTCAGGATGGTATGATAACAAAAGACTGTGCACTCAAATTTACCCTAGTTTCATCATCCTTCATGACTGTTCCACTGATGCTTGTCTATCATTGAATGTGGTCCATACTTGCAGGGTATTGATAGAAACGATGTGAGAATTGTTTGCCACTTTAACATTCCAAAGTCAATGGAAGCATTTTATCAAGAATCAGGTAGAGCTGGCCGAGATCAATTGCCCTCTACAAGTATATTGTATTATGGGATCGATGATCGCAAGAGAATGGTCAGGTCTCTGGCTTCCTGATTTGTAATTTGCTCTTCTTCTCAATGACATTTCTTGATGAGCTCACACATACTTTCAGGAATTTATTCTAAGCAAGGCTAGGAATAAGAAGTCGCAAAGCTCCAGTTCACAGGACGGGTTGTTCAAAAAGTTACTAGCTGACTTCAATCAGGTGATTCAAAGCTTTTCTATTGATGTCGTATATGTACATTGTCTAGGTATGTACTGATTTTAGGTCCTGCTTGGTGTGCAGATGGTTGAATATTGTGAAGGATCCCCGGCTGCCGGCGCCGAAAGATTCTTGAGAGTTTTGGTGAACAGGTTGTGGTAACTTTTTGTTCTTCATAATGTAACTGGTGCTATGGTGTCTTTAGAGCTTGCTAAATCTTGAACTGAAACACAAGTTGTGTCAATGCATAAGCTAGGTACCTGCATCCCTTTGTAAAAACTCGTGCGATGCGTGCAAACATCCAAACCAGGTTGCCAGGCAGTTGGAGGAGCTTACAACTACTTATGCTTCTCGTCAGAGAAACCAGTTCTCCAAAATCCTGATGCGCAGGTTTTGTTTTGTGGTTTTTTTTTTGTTTGAAGCTCTTCAGTAATTCATCTTGCAGACAAGCTTTTTAGTTTTATGTTGCAAGAAGTGACATTATTCATAAGGTTCAATGCTAATCCTTATGCACTTTCTAATCGATCAGTGTGGTAGATATGAGTGATGAAGGACAGTATTCTGAGTTTTGGAATCGTGATGATGAAGCGAGTTGTTCAGAGGACATTTCTGACTCTGATGGTAATATTTGCATGTCAATATTTACCTGATACCTATCCAATTAGGTTGAAAAAATAGTTGGTGTAAATTTTTCCTGGCTGATGTTTTCGCGTTCTCCAATGTGTGAAGATTCTAATGCAGATGGCATCGATGTTGTGAAGAGCTCAACTATCTCAAAATTCAAATCAGGAGTAAATGAGAGGTTTGATTTCTGGGAGCATGCTGAGGAAAACTACAAGCAGAAGAAAGGCTTAGATAGAAAGGTAGGTCACGGTATTCGTCTTTTCATGTTCAAGGGAATTTAGCCATTATCTGTGGTAATACTGACTCGTGAATAATGTTATTCCTCTTTCTGCTGTTTTCAAAATAAAACTACACGTCAGATGAAAGGGAACTGATGTCACTGTTGCAATTTTGTCCTATATTATGAATGAAGTTGAACGTATGGCCGGCTACTAATATACTACAATGACTTCTTGCAGATAAATAAAGTTGACAAGAATGAAGTGTCGGAAGAGCTGAGAGAAGCTAGCAAGCAAAGATTGTTCAAAGCCTTGAGGCTGGCTCAACAGCGTCTTGGCTCTTTGATGTAATATTACTCATTTCTGATTCTTGACACATTCATTCCACTGCCACTTCGTTTTTCTCGGTACATTTCACTAGTTTAAGGTTGAATCTTAGTTTGATGCATCATATACAAACGTCTATGAATCACCCAAGCCTTGGAGATAGATTAATCAACTCTTTTCTCTTCAAACTTTATTTGCAGTAATGAGTTTGAAGAGTCAGCTTCTTTCCTTGAGAACGAGTGCTACAAAAAATATGGAAAGAGCAGGAAGTCGTTTTATCTTTCTCGCGTGGCAAACACAGTAAGGTGGCTCTCAACAACCAATTCAACAGATCTGACAAATCGGCTCAGAATCAGTGATGACTCGCCTTCAGAGAATATGCCACCTAAACAAGAACCTTCAGGTTCAACATCATCTTCACTCAATCAGGTAATAACAGAGACCATAAATGAAGAAGTTCCTATTGTCATCAGTTCAACGAATCCTTCTTGTGTTTCCTTGGTGCAAAGTCCTACTGCTGCTGCAAGTCTGCCACCAATTCCTTCCTTCTCTGAGTTTACGAAAAGCAGAAAGGCAAAGGATAGAGCAGTTGATAAATTGCCGGAGACAGTCGAGAAGAATATGGATAAAAGAATGAGGTTGCGGTAGAATCTCTGTTCGCAAATTTTGTTCATCTCGATTGCCTCCTTCTTTAGCTTAGAGATTAACTAAAATAGAGCGTTTGCTACCGACCATGTGGCAGTTCTATTTATCGAATTTTCTCGTACATCTCTGGCTTACATGATCCCAGTTTGATCTCCAAGAGGGTCATTAGTGAGGAAACCTCATTTCGTGCACGGTTCTGTTTCGAGTATCATAGTTGCGCCTCAGGCTTTTCGTACTTTGAAAAGAATAGTTTGCTAATGGTTAACAATCAGATAAATTCTGTCTAACCAACAATTTTTTAGGAATTGTTATGAAATCTCCCTCTTGGAAGCATGAAAGTTTCGCAATTCAGAACCGGTGAAGCACATGATGCTATAGTGCATGTGAGCTCAACTGCCTCCCACGTGAAATACTCTCCCTCTACCGAGATTGGCGAACCGGTTGTTACATGAAATTCCAATTGAGGTGAACGTTACATTAGGCAACATCATCAAGCGAGTGGCAATTTTCCAATGAAGTTGGAGTTGAGACTTCCCAGGTAAAGATGACCCTCAAACTCAACTGCCGAGGTGACAAAGCGAACGACTTTCCCATCTGGATCGTCGAGCTTCTTGATTATTTTGCCGTCAGCTCCCACAAGCACGACACTTGCTTTTCTGGACACTCCATTCACTTTCTTGATCAAACTTGGGTATGTTGCTACCAAGTGCTTGGCTGCCTTGGAGCCGTGCACAAACTCCCACCCTTCAGATCTCAGCTGCACCAAATTTACAATGAGCAGTGATGGAGCATCCGAAAGAACACGGTCCAAAAGAATACGTAGTTTTGCCTAATCACTTTGGGTCTAGATCTTTAGTTACCATGTTGCGAAAGCCTTGGGCATATACCTGTAATAGGGCAATCCAGAAAGATCCGTCAGGGGCAAGATTGATGTTGTCGGGTCCGCCCGGAAGACTGTCGATAAAAATCTCCGTTTTCCCTGCTTCACCTCCCTTCAGCCAATGTTTCAAACACCTAAATCTGTGAAACAAACACGTGGGTAAGAAAAATTGCACCACGTTCATCCCTGTGTTTTCCCCCCGCGAAACTGCACTAAGGTGCCTTACTTTCAAGAGAAATTCCAATGCATGAGCTCTATAAATTGCGCATCGGGAGGATATACTCACTTCCAAGTTTCACAGACAATGAGAAAATCTTCGTCCCTAGAGAGAGCGACACCATTGGCAAAGGCCAAGTCGTCAAGAACGACCGCAGTTTGCAATGATGAAGGGTCAAATTTGAGCAGCTGGCCATGAGGTTTCGCCTCGAGGACGTCCAAGTACCAATCGTGGAGGCCGAACTTGGTGCTAGCTACGCTGAAATATAGGCTCCCATCCGATGCTTCAATGACATCGTCCGCGAAGCTATATGTAGCAATCATAATAAAAAAGAAATTAATTTTCAATGGTTTTGTGATAAAATTGCTCCCTGTGTTTATGTCAGTTTGTGTGCTTTAAGATAAACTACTTCACTGACTATGATGTCGTTATGAAGACATGATCATGAGACAGGCGATCTCATGGGCACTAAGTCCCCCATAGGCCTCCAACCTGGCCGATTTCCGGCCAGACTTGATCGAATTTGGTGCCATGCTCGATTCACCGACATGAATGTGGCTGCATTTGATCTGCCAAGGTTGTCCAAAACTATGAAACCCATCAAACCCAAATCACTAGGCAAAATAATTTTTTTTTTACCCAAGGTTTGGTTCCCAGTTTGGTCCAGGATCAATTCTAACTGCTAGTGTTCCATGAATTAAAAATAAAGGAAATGTTTCCCTGATAGTACTGTCAAAGACAGTACAATCTCAACCATAAATCCACACATTATCACTGTGTATTTTATATAAAGTACTCATTGATTAAAAGATTGTCTGATCAGAAATAACTAACGATACTGTTAAAATATCAGGTTAACAACTTC
Source organism: Psidium friedrichsthalianum (assembly GCA_019149425.1). NCBI lineage: Eukaryota > Viridiplantae > Streptophyta > Magnoliopsida > Myrtales > Myrtaceae > Psidium > Psidium friedrichsthalianum. The sequence goes on from JAGVVM010004351.1 coordinate 13,204, forward strand.
CTAAAAACAATGTGTGTTACCTTAATTGAGAACTCAGCCTTCCCCGCCCCCCCTTTCATGACAAAACAACTTATTTTTAATAAAATTCCATGAATTTTTTTCATAAAGATACATGAATTTTTTTCATAAAGATACATGCTAATTTTCCGTTTCAAATAACATGAGAGCCAAAAATTCAAAATAGGTAGAGCTCAACTTCCTTTTTGCCCTTCCGACCAAAAAAAAACATTTTTATCCTTATAAACTTTCCAAATTTCTCAAACCTAGAATCCAAAATACCGGAATGTCTAATCAATTGTAAGTCCAAGTAGAAAGACTTCATTAGACATTGATGTGTAGCCTCGTGCGTCTCTTCACGAGCCAGGGCCGCTTGTCCACTTCTCTTGGTGATGAGGGGGTCGAGAAAAACCGAAGAACCACGCAAATCGATCGAGGAAGGAACAACCATGCTGCAAAATTTAGATGGGGATGGTAGCCATCTCTGTGGCCTAGGACGGCTTCTAATGCTACTCCGACAAAACAGATTTGTGAGTTTCCAAGAATTGTCGGTGTGTACGGAACCAGGGACTGACACATCTCATGGGATCGTCCGAAATAGAAAAGAAGGGAAATGCTTTTCTGGTATACCGTCAACAATGATATAATCACAACCTTAAATCCACACATCATCTTCACGTGTATTACATAAAGCACTCGTTGATTGGGAAATCGTGTGGTCTATCTGACTGCTAGGCTAGCAGCTTCAAAAAAAAACTGCTGGTGAGCAAAATTGATTACAAACATTACCTTAATTCAGATCCATTGACATGTGATAAGAGGACCTTCGCTTGACCATCTTCATCCACCCAGATCAGACCCTGGCCAAATCACATCACCGTGAGCTTACACATAAGCATTTCATAATTCATTTCTTTCGTCAACCAAGATAACCATCTATTTAATCTTATCATCCACACCTTTTCAGTATCACACACAACGAGACCACCTCTCCTGGTCGCCGTAATCCCCAGGAGTGCGTCACTGTACAACATGGTCCAGTTTTCCCAGAACCCATCTCGGATCAACCTCTTGATCCAACCATCTCTAGTCGCAGTGTAGAGCACGCCATTTTCGTCTACACATACGTCTTCTGGATCTTTCAATATACCCTCTCCAAGTTTTTCCACACCCTACATGAACCAGAAAGCTTTTCACATAAACGGAGAACCGAAAGATCAATAGAAATGATCGTTTGAACCTTCTGTAAGAAGAAGCTTTTCAAGTACCTGCAAGTGGGTATTTGTGGAAGAGAAGTTCGGAACGATGGTTCCGGTAAAGGGAGCAAGTCAGGAGATATCGGCGAGAAGACGAAGATTTGGAGCGCTACGGCGAGGAGGCAAGCAAAGATGAAGCCCGAGAATGGCGGCAGAAAGCGGCTCAAGAAGCCGTGTAGAGCCATTGTTATGTAGTGAAAGAGAGGCAAGGATGAATCTAGGAGAAGATATGTTTTTCACAAGAATATTTGTCTGTACTTATCTTGAGAGAAACGTGAATAGTGGTGAGCGTTGGATCATATGCCAAGCCAAGGAACTTTTGGACGGACATCATGAATTTGTCAGGTCGGATAGATGAGGATCGCTTTCAACTTTTGAAAAAATCAAAAGAACCAGCAGCGGATATCTCGAAACGCCGCACGCGCTGTCGTTAACCCCTCATCATTTAGTTAGCGACTGTGAATGTTTGCTTTAAGAACGGTGAATTTGATCGTCAAGGAGAAGATGTGACCGCAGGAGGGAAAACAGGAAATCACCAAGATTGAAGGAATGAAAAGGCAAAAATGAGCATTTGAAAAAATCTAAGTGGTGATTGCATGATCAAAGAAAAAGGCAATTGGAGATATGTGGCATCGTTAGGGGCGATCGGTTTCTGATCTGGTCTGGTCTCACTCCAGAATCGGAAACCGAATCAAAGAGACTGGTTTTCTAGTTTTTGGGACCGGTCCGATCAGATTTTCGGGCGGTCCAAAGGAACCGATCGCATAATTTAAATGTGTAGAAGTTTTCCATAATAATTTACTTGGACAGGAGCAGATTTCTCAAGACATCTTCGATCAGTTGTGGCAAGATATATTCTGACTCTTCATGCAATCCTCAAAGATTTGATGATAGCCGTTGCAGTGGATCAGGTGGGAAGAGAGGTAGAAGGAGAAGAGATAGAAAAAGAAAGTGGTTTCTGGAAAGTTCTTAGAAATTGCCATGGAATCTGTCTCTTGGAAGCATCAAAGGTTCGCAATACAGAACCGGTGAAGCACATGATGCTATAATGCAGGCGGCGAACCGGTTGTTCCATGAAATTCCAATTGAAGTGAACGTTACATTAGGCAAAATCATCAGGTGAGTGGCAGCTTTCCAATGAAGTTGGAGTTGAGACTTCCCAGGTAAAGATGACCCTCAAACTCAACTGCAGAAGTGACAAAGCGGATGACTTTCCCATCTGGATCGTCGAGCTTCTTGATTATTTTGCCATCAGCTCCCGCATGCAAGACACTTGCTTTTCCGGACACTCCATTCACTCTCTTGATCAAACTTGGGTATGTTGCTATCAAGTGCTTGGCTGCCTTGGATCGGTGCACAAACTCCCACGCTTCAGATCTCACCTGCACCAGATTTGCAATGAGCAGAGATAGAGCATCCGGAAAAACATGGTCCCATAATCTTGCTCATATACCTGCACTAGGGCAATCCAGAAAGATCCATCGGGGGCAAGATTGATGTTGTCGGGTCCCGCCGGAAGATTGTCGACGAAAATCTCCGTCTTCCCTGCTTCATTTCCCTTTAGCCAATGCTTCAAACACCTATTTCTGTGAAACACGCACATGCGCGTAAGCAAAATTGCACCACATTTTTTTTTTGACCTTTTTTTTCCAAGCCAAACTGCACTACGATGCTTTATTTTCGAGGGATATCCCGATGTATAATACTCACATCCAAGTTTCGCAGATCACGAGAAAATCTTCGTCCCTAGAGAGAGCGACGCCATTGGCAAAGTACAAGTTGTCAAGAACAATCGAAGTTTGCGAAGACGAAGGGTCGAACTTGAGAAGCTGGCCATGAGGTTTCGCCTCGAGGACATCCAAGTACCAATTGTGGAAGCCGAACTTAGTGCTGCCTACGCTGAAATAGAGACTCCCGTCCGATGCTTCGATGATGTCGTCCGCGAAACTATATGTAGCAATCATAGTGAAAGCATTAATTTTCGATGGTTTTGTGATAAAATTGCTCTTTGTGGTCATGTCAGTTGTGTGCTTTAAGATAAACTACGTCACTGACTATGCTATGTTAGGTAGATATGTTCATAAGACAGGCGATCTCATGGACCCAACAGGTTCCCATGAGCCTCCAACCTGGCCAATTTCCGGCCAGGCTTGGTCGCATTTGGATTCCCGCTCAACCCGCCGAGATGAATGTGGTTGCATTTGACCTGCCAAGGTTGTCCAAAACTATCAACCCATCAAACCCAAATCATTAGGAAACTTAAGTTTACCCAAGGTGCGGTTCGAGTTTGGCCTAGGATCGTGATGAAACGACTCATTTTAACAAGTCAAATCCCACGAATCTTTACTTGCTATTCTTGTGTATCAAATAAGGTACGAGCCAAAAATTCAAGTAGTTAGAGCTCAGCTCTTTCTATCCTTCAAAAAAAAAAAAAAGAAGAAGAGAGAAACTCCTTTTTGTCCTTATAAACTTTCAAATTTCTCAAAACCTAGAATCATAAGTACTGGAATGTCTAATCAATTATTAGTCCAAGTAGAAAGAGCTCGTTAGACAATGATGTGCAGCCTTGGGCGTTCCTTCACGCACCATGGTCTCTTGTCCACTTCTCTATGCGAGGGAGGAGGTCGAGAAAAGAACAACAATGCCACGCAAACCGATCGAGAAAAGAACAACAATCATGACCGCAACATTGGTGGTGTTGTCTGGATACCAACAAACAAGGACCCATCATACGTCGTTGTCGATAAGAAGTGAGGAAGAAAAAAGAAAGATACCCGTGATTCTTCCAAAGTTATCTTCTTTTGACTGAGTCGCAAATGCTTATCACGTTTAATCTCAATCGCTTTCTCTAAGTGGAGCTTGATTAACATGTTATTGACAGGTGGACACGTTGCATGGTGCCGTTAGCTAATATGCAAGTTAGAGAATGGAGGGGTCTAATTACGGGAATTTCCTAGTGTATGGTTTTTCACGTGTTTTGGTGACTCATTTGAGATATACTTAATCTGCATATCACTCCACTGACTTACCTAGACTGTCAAACTCTTATAATAAGAGAGAATATGATATGAGTACAAATTATTACAACCCCTAAACAAAACAAAATTTATAAATAAATAAGATACCCAAAACAAAGCGCCTAACGATCTATTAATATCATCATCCTTACTTAAGCTCCAACCCCACAAACAAACCAAAAAAAAAAAAAAAAAAAAAAAGGAAAAAAACCCATATGGATCACATTATCTAAAAGACAAATTAGTAGGATCCCACTCTTAGATATCAAATTGTTTTAACAACCATTGATTTAACTTTATTGACATTTAGTTTCAGATTTTATACATCAAAAGGACAAACCTTAACAAAACCCCCAAAATATGCCTTCCCAACAATCCCCTCAAATTTTTTTCACCCAAAGACCGCTTCAATTCTACAGGGGGGGAAAAAAAAAATCCTTCTATGTTATGTCCTTGCTTGCTGAACTTGCTTCTCTAGTTATTATAAATAACCTAAAAAACGCCAAGACACGAAAACTCATAAAAAGACTATTAAGTAAGAAAATGTTAGCTTTTATTAAATAAATTATGACAAATCTTTCTCATAACTTTTATTTCCTAATAATATTAATTTTCGCTAATGAATGTATAACGAAATTATTTTACGACTTTAATTTTGCGAAATACAAGTATACATGAGAAAAATTACTCAACAATAAAATCTATAGTTTGAAGGATTCATCATCATTAAAAAAACAAAAAAAAAAACTCACTTATCGCTGTACAGATATAGTTTTTTTTAATACCTTCAGGTCTACACATAATCCTACAAAAATGGCCAAACAATAAAGAAATGATGCCACTCTTCATAATAACAAAAACACTTATTAGCATTTTTTTTTCCAAGAAAACGTAAACTTTTTTCTAATTGCTCACAACATAAACTAATTTTTTAGGATTAAAAAGTAGAGAATAAAAAATTTATTCGATTCCAAACGTAAGCGCAAAGAAAACAAGGAAAAACAACATAACCACAAAACAGACAAACAAGGAATTAAAGCACAGGCAAAGTAATTGAGTAATTACAAAAATCAAGAGTAATCAAAAACCCCCACTAACACACATTATAAACGCTTAAATCAAATGTTTCTTTGTAAAAGCATCGGGGAAGACTCAATATAATCTGCGAATCTCTAATTACACCCAAATACAAATGAAAAAAGAAAGCAGAAGACAAAAAGCGAAGTACAACAGCAAAAAATAAGAAAGATCTATCAAACAATGCAAGAATGGCAACCAAACAGGCAAAGGACAATGTATTCAAATATCAATTCAAAAGAGCTGTAGCCAAAACTGAGCCCAATCAGAGATGTAAAAAAATAACGCATGAACGTGCCTATCACAATTACACGGTTGATTAAACAAAAAGGAGAAGGCATAGTAAAACTAAAACTCCGTATTCATGTCAATTCATAAAGAAAAAAATACCTCCCTCAATCGTCAACACCTCAGAAACAATGACACTAATATATGACATACATATGTACTAAATAATTTGAGAACCAACCAATCAAAAACACTAGAACATAATAATTACAATAAAAACTCACTCATTGATATACCAAAACAAGGTACCAACACCGTGCTCTCCAAAAAAAGTATAAAAACAAGGCGAATATGAACACTAACAACTTCTAGCTAAACTCAGAAATGAACTTTTGATTAGAAGTTGACTATTATTTTACGTTCTACTCCAAGAAATCAAAAGTCATCACTATTCTCAAATCCAAAGACAAAATAGCGTATTGATAACCACAACGACTAACCATTTCTGATCTCGAAAAAAGACAAAGAAAACAAAAAATTCGTAATTTGATACACACAGTTGCAACAAAAACATATTCATACTTTGGTCAACCACATATATTAAACTACCTACAATCAACAACACATACCTCTCTATAAGAAAAATTAAATTGACTAAAGCCCTAGAAAGCAAAGTAAAAATGACATTAAGAAAACATACTGCTTTCCATACCTAGTCTAATAGCATTTAACATGGCCAATATGGACGGATTTATGTATAAAAAGAATAAAGTATTTGTTAGTATCAATGGTAGCATTTAGTAAAATGCACCAACAAATATATCAGAAAATATTATAAAAGTATAATGAATACCCATACACCAGGAACCACAGAGCATCGATATAGGTCGCTGCCATATAAAAGCACACAAAAAAAGACGGTAGAAACTTCCAATGCCAAAAATCACTCATCACTTATTCCTCTAAGTGCGAAAGTTAGATTTAGATAATTGCAAACCCTACATGAAATCGCCTCTCAAGAAGCCACAAATCACTAAAGTACCACCATCTAAGTATGATGCCCTCGAACAAGATCCGCTACGGTAGTAATGAATTT
>JAGVVM010004352.1:0-33020 GCA_019149425.1 Psidium friedrichsthalianum
ACGCAACTCACCACGTCACGAGAGGTAGTTTTCTCAAACCTTGTAGTCGTATGTATGGCAAGGATTGTGAGTGATGATTATTTGAGCCTAAATGAGAGGAGATTGGGGGTGACCAGTGATCATTTGCTGCTGCAACCGATGTATATGTTGAACTTGTATTGCTTATTGATGGTGGTTGACGTTGAGGTGCAAGTCCACAAGTTTTTATTTACGGATCCGCATACCCAGTGGTCTTGCAACCGCATTTTTCATGCCTAGATGACGAGATCTTGGAAACTTATATTCTGGACTTTTGTAGACAACTTTGAGATCTTCGATTTGATATATTATGGAGCGAAAATGGACGTCGTTTGCTATGTCAAAAAGGTCCGAAATTGAGAGCAGAATCTGGAAATATAGTGATCAGAACCTGAGATGGATTTTTCTGATCTGACCTTTCACGCTAAATGATTTTCCATGGGTTATTCTAGACCTCGTTTCATAAATACCTCTTCATGACATTTGTTCATAACATCCTGATGCATAACATATAAAAAATAAAAAAATATTCATGCACGTTTCATATTTTTAATGCATTTAATGAAATCATGCAATTCTGTTGGTGCCCTTGAGTCTGAGTGTTTTTCTGTGCGTGGTCATATTGATTCGTAGTTATCTCATGTTTAGAGTCTTCTTTTGAAACTTCATAAAAAATGAAAGTTGTTCATTGGGGTCTTGTTTAGTAGACTGGAAAGTTTAGTACATTAATTTTGAGATTTGAGCGTCCATTTGAGCTTAATCCTGAAGTATGTTTGTTCTGTGAAATTTGTTTGTTTGCTGCTGAGCTCTCATGAAAGACCATTTTCTACACGAAAATGAGTGTCTCTTCAGTAAGAATGCAAAACATGAAAGTTGTCAACGACACATTTTCCCATCCACATCAAAAATCTCAGAAATTTTGCATACATTTCATTATTTCTTTTGTATTTTATGGTTACTGCCTTTCTCCCTAAGCATGTTCATGGACAGTATGATTTAATTCGTATTTTTTGTGTTAATGCATTGGAAAATGTAAAAAATGGTCTCAATGAAGTTTAATCAGCACGTGTTAAACTTTCTTTGAGCGTTTGAATTGTCTTAACTCATTGGTGATTGTGTGCATGTTCGATTGGATAGTTCATTATTTTCATTTGGTTTTCGACCCGATGCTTTGAAGACTGGAGGTCGACCGATGTCCATTCCGGTCCGTTTTGTTGTATTCCCGACCTATGAGGCTTGGTGACGGGTGCTTGACCGATGTCCATTCCGGTCCATTTTTGTTGTATTCCCGATCATGTCTCGGGTTTTATTTAATTGGTCTGTAATTATTCACCCGACAAGTTGCGGGTTTTATTTTCACTGTCCTTAGGGTAGTTTTACTTTACCTGCTCTCTCTTCACATCTTTGTTTGCTTTGGGTGATTTTGCATTCTTTTATAATACATCCAAAATCTAAAAAAAAATAATAAAAAATAAAAAAATACCCTAAAAAAAAGGTCATTCATTTTGCATAGCATGTAATATTAAACATCATGCATATATTGCCATGTCATATCTGCTACGTCATGCATATAGCATAGTCCTTGCCACGTCATTACATTTCACATGTCATATAGTTAGATTGTATTTGCATCACATTTACAAAAGAAAACAAAAAATTGCACATTTGAACTTCAATTCAAAATTCATCAAAATTGCCAAATCAAACATTTTTTCATGAAATTGGTACCGAAAGGGCATTAATTCAAAAAATAATGTAACCAAGTCCCGAACTTAAAATCTCTGGTTCGCAGAAGTAATTTAGTTCTCCCACTAGATTACTTAGGTTTCTAATCAACCTACCAAGAAATGATTAGTGGCGACTCCATGTTAAAAATCTTTGCATGATTAAACATTGAACATAAGTTGCGATTTGGTAGAGCTTGGGAGAGTTCGAACTAGGTTAATTAATTCACTTAATTAACTTGGTATCCATTAACCTAAAACTGAATTTTTAGGTCGCGACACTTCGCCTTCGAAAAGTTGTTGGATTTGCTCTACCGATCGAGAGAAGCAAGTTAAGCGCGGGTCACGAGCGACACGCTTTTACTGGAGCTATACACAAGGGTTGAAAAGCAAGATAGTAGGCTGATTATAATAGAGGAGTGACTGGGGAATTGGTAGCTGTGGTCGGTAAGTTGAAGGAGCGAATGGACGAGCGCGGATCCGATATTGGAGGTGCCACCATCGGAGCTAACCTCCTTTAGGTGGTCAAACGAAGCAAGGAGCAATTCCAGGTTTACGCGCATAGATGGAGGTCGCGTGCCTCGCAGATAAATCCCCCATTAATTGGGGAGGAGCTGATTTGGTACTTTTTGAGAACTCTCCCGTACGAGTTCTTCCAACACATGGCCAGGGCCACTTACGATTCATTCTCGCACTTGCTGCGGGAAGGTGAGAGAATTGAATTGGGACTCACCAACAGTAGGCTGAAGAGTAAGGATGCTAGAGGGCCTAACGCATCACTCTCTAATAGACCCAGTAAAACACCTCATGCAGAGCCCAGGTTCGGGTACAATTTTGAAGACATGGATGACCTCATTAGGATGATTGAGGCCATGAAATCTTTCGTAATTGACCTAGATAAGGTTTACAGTTGGGAAGAAGGGGATGATTGTATAGTCAAGCCACTTATAATCAACGTCTCTAATGATGAGGTGAATTATGGCTAGGAAGGAGAAACTGAGGGTATCAGACTGGTTGTGATAAAGATCCCTCTTGTGAAAGAGTATAACCCCAAAATGTTTCATTGAGATTACGGGACGGGTGAAATAGACGTAGTGATGAGGTCGAGGAGGTGTCATGCACCTAGAGAGGGCGAAACCGAGAAAAGAGAAGAGACTAAGGAGGAAGCTGAAAAACTGCTAACCATTGTCAAGACGAACGAGTTCGAAGTGATTGAGCAACTTCGAAAGATGCCGGCCCAAATCTTCGCTATTAGATCCTTTCGTGAATTCAGAGAAACACAAGAATGCCCTAATGAAGGTCTTAAATGAAGTATACGTGCCCGAGACGATCGATGAAACACAATTAGAGGGCTTTATTAGTTCGATCCATTTGAAGGATTAGATCATCTTCTCAGATAAGGATTTCCCCATGGATGGGCGAGTCCATAATAATACCCTATACATATTAGTAAGGTATCATGGCAAGCAAGTCTCTCGAGTATTGGTGGATAATGGATCGGCCTTCAACATATGCCCCTTAGCTACGCTAAGAGTTTGGGTGTGAGCGAAGAATTGAATTGCACCTCCAAGGCGACTATCCGTGCTTTGGACGGAATGAAGAAGTTCGTCATGGGTGAGATTGAACTCATGTGTCCATAGGACCGGTCAAGTTCTCCGTCAAATTCCAAGTCATGACCTTCCCAATGCTTTCGGCTTCTTACTTGGAAGGCTGTGGATCCATACAGCTGGTGCTGTACCTTCGAGTTTACACCAGAAGCTTCGGTTCATAGTGGACAACAAGGTAATAATAGTTCACGAGGAGGTGAACCTGGCATCTTAACAGAAGAACGTTGTACCCTATGTGGGACTCGAACTAAAAGAAGAACCGAGCTACCACTCTCTCGATTTAGTGGTTGTTGTCCATACACCTCCTAGGACTAAGGTGAGGAGTCCCGCACCATCTAGCTACACATTGGCTCCCGACAGAATGCTATTGGCCTATGGCTTTATCCCTGGAAGAGGCCTAGGGAAACATGGCCAAGGGATTCGCCAACCTCTTTAGTTAAGCTCTAATGGACACTGGATTGGTCATGGTTATACCGGAGGGCCTGATCATGGCTATACCCTGAAAGGCCGTGGATGTCGAGCCCAAGGCCGAGGTGGCAAAGGGGGGAGGGTCAATTCTTTCATCGGCTCTAGTACCTGGAAAGGCAAGGCGAATATGTTCCATAGTCCGCTCAAGTGATTCTTCTCCAAGTACCCTAAATGGCTGGCAGACGAGGATATTCGAGCTGCAACCGATCCCAGATACCTGACGCCTTCTTTGAAGACTCTGTGAACGTTGTTGAGGAGTGGCTCGATGCCGATACCAAGTTACCTGAGTAAACAGGCCCTCCTTCCGTCTTATTTAAAACTTTATTTTCTGTAATTTCAATTCTGCCGTTGCATTTCGTTTAGTCTTTCTTTATTAAAAAAAATCCTTTGGATCTTGAGCCATTGGTCCAAGTGGTTTCTCCTATAACGTGGCCTTATCAATGTAATGTATATGCACGTTTTATTAAGGACGTGCGGAAATACCCAAACTAGCCCCATGGTGATACTTATCTTCGATCCTTAAAGACTTGAGGCTTGGATTTCCGCATGCTTCTTAGTTTGTCAAATGGACTCAGAAGGCAATGATGTCTGAGGATATGAGGATCGGCTCTCCTTTTGTGCCTTCTTTTGTTTAAAAGGATTTTCGAAAATCACGCATCACGATTAATTTCAAAATGAACTAACGATTCTCATGACATTTCAGGCATATCATTCTAAGCATGCATAATAGGTTACTATGTGACTCGGACCATCAAGGGGACTACTCATGCGATATCGATGAAGAAGATAGGGAGTTCGTGGATATTCAGAGAGATTGGAGTCGGTACGAAGAATTTAAACCCCTAACAGCAGAAGAAGCAGTAGTAGTGAACCTAGGCAACTCACGGAATGTCAGAGAAGTGAAGATTGGGGAGTCTTTATTACCCTTTGACGCTGCCCGGATAACTGAACTTCTCAGGGAATACCAAGATGTCTTTGCTTGGTCATATGCAGACATGCTTGGTCTCGACCCCAACATTGTGAAACACGTACTGCCCACTAACTCTAGCATCCCGCCAAAAAAATAGAGGCTTAGGCGAACGAAACCCGAACTTTCCAAGAAGATTGAGGAGAAAGTGATGAAACTCCTCAAGGTGGGATTCATAGAAGTGATCCCCTATGCCGATTGGATCGCCAACATCGTGCCAGTAATGAAGAAAGATGGTACAGTCCGAATCTGCGTCGATTATCGGGACTTGAATAAAGCCAGCCCCAAGGATGATTTTCCTCTGCCGAACATAGACGTGTTGGTCGATCGTACAGCCGGGTTCGAACGGTTTTCCTTTATGGATGGATTTTCTAGCTATAATAAGATCCTAATGAAGGTGGAAGACAAGGCGAAGACCTCATTCATAACACCATGGGGCATCTTTTATTATAGGGTTATGCCTTTCGGGTTGAAGAATGCTGGGGCGACATACCAAAGAGCCATGGTCGCTTATTCCACGACATGATGCACAAGGAAATTGAGGTGTACGTAGATGATATGATTGCCAAATTAAGACCAGGAGAAGACCATGCTCTAGTGCTAAGAAAGTTGTTCAAACGTCTACAAAATATAAGCTAAAGCTGAACCCTAACAAGTGCATATTCGAGGCAAGATTTGGAAAGCTTTTGGGATTTGTGGTTAGCAGTCATGGCATCGAGGTCGATCCTTCCAAGATCAAAGCTATACGGGACATCAATACTCCAACCTCAGTAAGGGAAGTGAGAAGCCTGCTGGGGCGGTTAAACTACATTGCCAAATTTATATCCCAGCTTTTTGATGTGGCAAAACCGTTCTTCAAGCTCCTCAAGAAGGGCACCAAAGTCATCTGGGATTCAGAATGCCATCAGGCATTTGAGAAGATCAAAGAGTATCTGATCCTGCCTCCAGTGTTGGTACCACCAACCCCGGAAATCCCTTTGACTCTATACTTGACGATCTATCAGGAATCATTAGGAGCTCTACTCGCCTAGACGAAACCAGAAGACGGGAAAGAGCGAGCAGTTTATTACATGAGCAAGAAGTTCACGCAGTCGGATGCTAATTACCCGATGGTTGAAAGGACGTGCGTCGCACTAATCTGGGTACTCCACAGGTTCAGACAGTACACCCTCCACCACCATATCCAGCTAGTAACAGAATGCGATCCAGTTAAGTACTTGGTGGAGAAACCTGCCTTATTGGGAAAGCTGGCTAAGTGGCAAGTACTATTATCAGAATTTGACATAAGGAGTTCACCTCAGAAATTAGTCAAGGGGCGGGCCATAGCCGACATGTTGGCCGAAAATTCACAGGGGTTTGCAATCCCTGATGAGGAGGAGGCCGAGGATCGTATCCTCGCATTATCTGATGATAAGTGGACCATGTATTTTGACGGTGCCATTACTTTAGCCGGATCTAGACCTGGGGCAGTACTGATATCCCCAGACGACCTACATTATCTAGTTTCTGTGAAGTTGGTATTTTCATGTACCAATAATATATCAGAATATAAAGCCTGTATTCTAGGCCTACAATTAGCCATCACCATGAAGGTGCGAAAGTTACAGGTTTGTGGAGACTCCATGCTGATTATTCTCCAGACTTAGGGAGAATGGAGAACGAGAGATTCTAAGCTCATCCCCTATCATGAGTTCCTAGAGGAGTTAAACAATAATTTCGACGAAATTTCATTCGAATATCTGCCAAGGACCCAGAATCACTTTGTAAACGCGTTAGCCACTCTATCTTCGTTGTTGTAAGTGGAGGACTGGCTCGACATCAAGCCTTTAAAAATCAATGTCATGGATTAGCCAACCTACTGCATGGTGGTGGAAGGCGAATTCGATGGCGAGCCCTAGTATCACGACATTAAGAATTATCTTTCGAAAGGAAAATTCCCTCCAGGGAGTCAAATCGGGGATAAAAAGTACATAGCAAAGATGGTAACCAAATTCTTCTTGAGTGGGCAAACTCTCTATAAAAGTCCTTCGATTCAGTCCATTGAGATGGTATATGCTAAAGAAGCAAACATGTTCATGAAGGAGATCCATGAAGGGATATGCAATCCTCATATGAACGGCCACCTCATCACAAAGAAAATCATGCGGCTTGGTTATTATTGGATAACCATGGAGGCGGACTGCAACCAATATGTAAGATCCTATCATTAGTGCCAGGTATACGGCGACAGAATCAACGCACCCCCGAATGAACTCCACCAAATGTCGGAGGCTTGGCCATTCGTCATGTGAGGGATAGACATGATCGGTCCCATTCACCTTAGCGCTTCCAATGGGCACTGCTTCATCCTGGAGGCGATCGACTATTTTACGAAGTGGATCGAAGCGAACTCATATGCGAATATCACAGCAAAGAATGTGGCCAGGTTCATCAGAAGGGATATCATCTCCCGATATGGGGCCCCTCAAGTGATAATCACAGACAATGGCTCTAATTTGAACAATAAGATAGTCGATGGTCTGCTACAAGCTTTTAACATTCGACATCTTAATTCATCTCCCTATCACCCACAAATGAATGGAGCTGTGGAGAAGGCAAACAAAAACATTAAGAAAATCCTGGTGAAAACCACAGAGAATTACAAAGACTGGCATAAGAGACTGCCGTACGTGTTGATGACATATCGGACTTCAATACGAACCTCGACTGGGGCAACCCCATATTCCTTTGTTTACGATATGGAGGCAGTTCTACCGGTGGAGGTTGAAATCCCCTCTCTGAGGATTTTATCCCAAGTCAAACTCTCTGGAGCTGAGTGGACGCAGCAGAGATATGAGCAGTTGAACCTGATCGACAAAAAGCGTCTGAAGGTAATATGTCATGGTCAGAGCTACTAGAGAAGAGTTGCTAAAGCGTTCAATCGAAAAGTCAGGCCTAGGAATTTTGAAGTAGAAGATCTAGTAGTGAAAAAAACAATTCCAAATGTTTCTTACCCCGAGGGCAAGTTCACTCCAAATTATGAGGGTCCCTATGTCGTCAAAAAGGTCCTTCCTGGGGAGCCTTGATTCTTGTAAACATGGACGGGAAAGAGTTAGGATACCCTGTAAATGCGGATGCAGTCAAGCAATATCATCCTTAAAATGAAAGCAGGAGCCAGTTTGGCTACCTTTTGGACAATCCGAGTCACTTTAGGACTATTACATGCACTTCACGCATTTATGCATACACGCATTTGTTTCATAAGATTATAGGTTCAAGGAAAGGTCCCGAATCAACAAGCCACCAAAGTCACTATTGAGGGTCTCACTGATGCGGATTTACTGGAACAGGTGCAATGTATTCATTCTAATGATATCCCCTGTATGGTACTTTCCTCAGGTGAATCCATTTCTCCGATAGGAAACCGGCGGTGATTCAAGGAGCTGCAGCTAGAGTCGGAGAGGGGCATTCGACCAATGACCATGACGGTTGTCAACATTAAACAAGTCCAAATGCTCCTTCACCCAACATTTTATTGTGCAGGGGCAAAGTCAGAGACAAGCCACTCCTCGACTTAAGGAGTAGACTCCCAATTTACGCGATCTGCCCACATGTCCATAGGCAATCCAAATTCTCCCATTCTTGAGAATTTTCTTCCATACTTGCACATTCTGTAAACGCGTGTGATGCTAAAAACTGCTACATCGGCATTGTGGTTACACATTCCATGATTTATGCATGACTATTCTGCATGTTTAATTTGCCAATTTTGACTTGGAGCATAAACTGCATACGATGCATCGAATGTGTAGAATGAGTCATGACAGGATGATGAATGGCAAGCCATCTTCATACACGTCCTACAATTTAATTCACAATTAGTCATGTGCAAAATAGGTTCCGATTCCTCAAGGCAATGGATTTTCTTGCAAAAGTTATGATAGCCGAAGGGAAGGAGGCGATCATTTCTCTATCCCAAATACTACAGGTGACCATTAACAAACTCATTTGAGCGGCGGTTTCATTTCGTAACTCTTGTCAAGAACCACCTACAGCGGGGCTAAATGGAGGTAGTTCCAGTAGCAGAAGGTAAATGGTTAGAAATTTTCTTGCTTGTACTAACATCAATTTTCGAGTGTTTCTTTACTTTCAACCTCGTACGGTAATTCAAGTGCCTTAGAACGACGAAAAGCATTCGTTTCTCTATCCGATACACTTTTATCCTTCGTATAGCCCAATTGAGCCTGCATATTCGTTTCTTAAAACCCCGTTGGTGATCATTGCTCATTCCGAGATGAAGATCGCGCTACCTTAAAGCAGAAGAACTCAGAAGAAATGGGTCTATGCATAGTTCCTAAGTCAACTCTTCAAGTGTGGTCTTTGATATACATGTGTATAACGGCGCAATCTTCAGGAATTCCTTTAAAAAAAAAAGATAAAAAGGCAAAATGGCGGGGCCTAGTTCTGGGCACGAAAAAGTGAAGCACCAGGCAAAAGCAAGGCCAATGCCCATTTAAATCGATGTTCATTGAACTTTACATGTACCTTATGTAAACTCAGTGAAGACATATTGTCTCCTTTTATAAATCCCCAGTGGGATCTGGTTGCAAAAGAAAACTTTTCTAATGAGTCAAATTGCAAAATATAGTTAGTTAAATTTGTAGCGACGATATTAGCAAAAGTTAACACTATTCTCATACTGCAATGGTGTTCTTTGAAGACAGTTTCAAAAGATCGGACTGGTGATAAATATGCAATGATCATCAATTTGGGCCAAAATAAGATTATTTCTCTTCCTTTTACAGGGTTTTTCTTGACTTGTAAACCGAGAAGCAAATAATGAAGACTTTTTTATCAATAGCCTTGACTCAAAGAGTCCCCTTTGGTAAGCCTTGACCCAGCCTATATTATGGTTCTAATCAAGACCTCCAAATCGGCTTGATCGTACCAATTGCGAGATTACTCAGACCCTTGCTGAATGCGATGATGGAAGCTTGAATGATTTCTTTTCAATCCTGCAAACAGGATAAACAGCCTTTCTCAAGAATGAGAGAAAGCTCTTTCGGATTGAAGTCCCCCATTCAGATTACATTCGAGGTGTTCATACTATGATAACCTCCTTGAACAGAATTGGTAATGCAAATTTGATAGAATAGTTTTGCATGATCCACATTTTAATTGATTGCATCGTGAATTATTACACATACTACTTCTAATCATTGTAAACTTAGCTGAATAGTTTTGCATGAACCATGAACTCATTGATGAAAAATGTTCGCGCATATTACCCTTGACATTACCTGACAGGTAGTACATTACCGAGAAACCACCATACGTTTCTTCAAAATCTTCAGGTAAGTATATCTTCAACCTGAACCTTTCAAGAGAATGAATTCTGACAATTGTCAGGGTGCTCGAATCCATTGTGGCACATATAGGTATTTACCTTCTTCAATGAAGCATCATTCGTCTCGAGAATAGAAATGTTTGAGATATTTTGACTTCTACCTCTTCGGTTCATTCCTAAAGCTATAGGAGAATATAATCCGAGCTTGAGCTTCTGTTGAATTCCTGATCTCCCCAAATCTTAGAATGCCACAATTTCTGGTAAGTTAAATCGGGTTTGAGCTCCTGCAAGATTCTTGGTCTCCCCAAATCCTAGATTAGTACCCAAAAATCATTTTTTCCAGTCAATACCTCTTTTGTCTACGCAAAAAGGTGGCATTTAGGTAATCATTGGTGACTTCTAACACAAAATGATCCATTCCCAAGTCTTGAGTTTCAAGCACCACATGAACAAGCCCTTTTAGTAGTGTATGCTGTCTTTAGAGCCCTTCCATTGGAAACCTAATACAGAACGGTCCATTTTCAAGCTCTGAGTTCTAGGCGCCACATGAACGAGCGCTGTTAGTAGGGTATGCTGTCTCTAGAGCCCTTCCATTGGAAACTCTAATACAGAACGATCTATTTTCAAGTCCTGAGTTGTAAGCACCACATGAATGAGCCCTTTTAGTAAGGTATGCTGTCTTTGGAGCCCTTCTACTAGAAACCCCAATACGGAACGGTCCTTTTTCAAAAGTTCTTCCTACAGGCACAAAGTCCTTCGTACAGACATCAAAGTCCTTCTTACAAGCACAAAGTCCTTTCTACAAGTACAAAAGTCCTTCCTATAGGCACAAAGTCCTTCATACAAGCACTCCTTCGATGAATCCCACATTAGGTGAATTATTGTCAAAGTCCTTCCTACAGGCATCAAGTCCTTTCTACAGGCACCAAGTCCTTCCTACAGGTACAAAGTCCTTCTTACAGGCACTCCTTCGGTAGATCCCACATCGAGTAAACCATGTTCAAAGTCCTTCTTACAAACACAAAGTTCTTCTTCTAGGTATTTTCTTCAGTAGACCCGATATCAGGTAAACCGCTCAGTTGAATCCTTTCATCAGTAATTCTATCATAGTACGACCCATCATATGGGTTAAAATGCAGACAAATCCTCTAAATAGGATAGATGGCCACTAGAGTCCTTTTATTAGGAACTCTGCTAGAGGGTGACCTACTATACAGGTCAAATCTTAATCTAATCGGTAGAATTCTTTTATTAGGAATCTGCCGTGGGGCGACCTACTATACTGGTCAAATCTGAATCAATTTTATTCATTAAGATCCTTTAACTAGAAATTCTATCGTGATACAACCCACCATATAGGTCAAAATGTAGGTGAATCATTTAAGTAGGATAGATCGCTACTAGAATCCTTTCATTAAGAACTCTGCCATGGGTTGACCTATCATACGGGTCAAATCTTAATCTCTCCAGAGTATCATTAGGATGAATTTTTAGGTACCTGTTCAAAGGACATTTATATCAGACTATAGTTATACGACGGACAGGTAAGTGCCAGGAAAGCTCTCATCTCTATCTCTCCCTCACTACACAAGAGCCGCCTCAAGTCCAATCTGGATTAGAACTTACACAAAGAGGTATTAGAGATCGAATATCACAGCTCTATTTATTTCCTTAGGTTGAGTCGCTTAAGATTCAAGTGTCATCTCATCTTTAAAAGGAACCTCTACAGAGCTTCCTTTCAAAGAGGGGCAGCTGTTGATACTTGATTTTTAATCACATTTTCTTTTTAAAATTAATAAAAAATTCCATAAAAATTTATAAAATTAAAACAATCAACTTTGGAGACCTTGGCCAAGCCTAGGGAAACAATTTTGACCAAAAAATAAATTTTCATATTTTCAGTATTTTCTTGCATTTTATTTTCAAAAATTCATACAAAATTAAAAAAATGAGAAAATTGCAAAATCAACTTTGGAAGCCTTGGCTAAGCCTAAGGAACCAATTTTCAGCAAAAATAATCTTTCATATTTTTCGTATTTTTTAATATTTTTCAAAAAATACAAAAAATACTTGAAAATTCGGGAAAAATAACATTTGAGGCCAGAAAAATACGTAAAAATAGTCAATATTTTTCTTTTAAATCCGTTTGTATGTTGGCCATTGCAAATTCGAAAAATACAATTCGAGGTCATGTGTTCCTTCACGAGCATAATCTCGAATCGGCCTTGAAAAAATCCAATTTGATTCATTGATTTTTATTTTTCGCTTTTAGGAGTTGTGACATTGTCCTCTAATAGTCTAAATTTTCATCTTGACCCAATGTACCCAGAATGACTCAATTTTGCAAAAGGGCCTTGATTGAATTTTGCATTAAAATCTCAGGGACTAGAGTACAAATACCTAACACTTGAGGAATTATTTTGTAAATAACTACGAAAAGAGTTACTAGAAAAATTAGAATAGAGAAGGGAAGATGGAGAAGAGGAGATGGAGAATAGGAGATGGGAATAGAGAAGAGAAGATGGAAATGAAGAAGAGTTAATGAAGAAATTAGATGGGATATAGACGAGTAGGTTATAAAAGGAGGAAGAAATGAGCTTGGAGAGAGGATTGGGAGGGAGAGAAAATTTTGGATATTTAAGAGGGTTTTGGGAGATTAAAGAAAAATTAGAGGGGAAGAAAAAATCAAAAAAAGAGAGAATTTTTTTTTTCAAAAGAGAATCTTGAAGATAGCGGAAGTTTAAAGCTATGCGATACCATTACCAATTTCCCTATTGATCAACATAAGTCACGATTTCATCCCCGTCATTCAAGCTGCAATCTTAATCCACATGGTGATGTAAGGTCCAAATTCAACAATCATGTCCATCAAATCAGGTAACGATCCTGACCATTAAAATCTTCGAGAATTTCGTTACCTAAATGGATTGATTTAAATTTCGATTATGTTATGTCATACTCGTATGTCTTTGTGTCTACATGTCTCATTCATATGTCTTCAAATCCACTTATCTTTATTAATTGCAATTTTTTGCATTTATCGCTTAAAGGATGGGAACCCCAGACCGTGGTAGGCTCTACCCCTTACTTGGTGGTGTAAAGATCTCTTGTACTCTATTTTCTGTAATTTAATTTCTGCACCATCAAACCTCAGAATGGGAAGGCTGAACCACCCATTGGAGGTTCTTTATTTACTGCTTTTACTTTCTGCAATTTAATTTCTGCACCATTAAACCCCAGAATGGAAAAGCCGACCCACCTATTGGAGGTTTTTTATTTATTGCCTTTACTTTCTGTAATTTAATTTCTATACCGTCAAACCCCAGAATGGGTAAGCCGAGCCATCCACTGGAGGTTCTTTGTTTATTACTTTTACTTTATGCAATTTAATTTCTACACCATCAAACCCTAAAATGGGAAGGCCGAGCCACCCGTTGGAGGTTCCTTATTTATTGCTTTTATTTTCTGTAATTTAATTTCTGCACCATTAAACCTAGAATGGGAAGCCCAACCATTCGAAAATATAAAAAAACATGTCATTCATGTGCATTTCATATAGTATAGCTCATGCATATTTTGCCATGTCGCATACGTATTCGTATTGTCATTAATTCATGCATATTCATGCAAAAAAAAAAATTTCAAAAGGAAAATCAAAAAATTAATAAATAGGCCATTTCGGCTAGCCAATGCTATTTTTATTGATTTCCCATCCTAATCTTTTCAAAATTATGATTTTGCCCCACATTGGCAAATTATCTTGAAAAATTTCAAAACATTCAGAAAAATATTAAAAATCAGGAAATCGGCCATCTGGACTAGCCAATCCTATTTTGTTGATTTTCCTTCATAATCTTTTCAAAATGATGATTTTACCCCTACATCGGCAAATTATCTTGAAAATTTCAAAAAATTCAGAAAAATCTCAAAAATCAAGAAACAGGCTATTTCGATTGGCCAATCCTATTTTTGATGGTTTCCTTTCCTGATCTTTTTAAAATGACAATTTTGCCCTTTATAGGTAAATGGCCTAGAAAAATTCCAGAAAATTTAGAAAATCTCAAAAACCAAGAAACAGACCATTTCGACTGGCCAGTCCTATTTTTGATGATTTCATTTCCTGATCTTTTCAAAATGATGATTTTGCCCCTTATTGGTAAATTATCTTGAAAAATTTCAGAAAATTCAGAAAAATCTTAAAAACCAGGTAACGAGCCATTTCGATTGACCAATCCTATTTTTGATGATTTCCTTTCCTGATCTTTTCAAAATGATGATTTTGCCCCTTATAGGTAAATTTGTCTTTAAAAATTCCAGAAAATTCATAAAAATCTTAAAAACCAGGAAATGGGCCATTTCGACTGGCCAATCCTATTTTTGATGTTTTTCTTTCCTAATCTTTTCAAAATGATGATTTTGCCCCTTATAGGTAAATTGTCTTGAAAAATTCCAGAAAATTCAGAAAAATCTCAAAAACCAGGAAACGGGCCATTTCGATTGGCCAATCCTATTTTGATGATTTCCTTTCCCAATCTTTTCAAAATGACAATTTTGCCTCTTATAGGCAAATTGTCTTGAAAAATTCTAAAAAATTCATAAAAATCCCCAAAAACTAGGAAATAGGTTATTTCGACTGGTCAACTTATTTTTGATAATTTATTCGTATGTTGCATCCATATATCCGCACTCACATGTCATATACACATGTCCACGTATGCATGATTCGCATACACATGTTACTTATGCATGTTCATATATGCATGTGGCGTACGCATGTCCATGTACCTATGTCGTATTCGCATATCATTTTCGTACGTTTTCGTATTTTGATAATCGTATTCGTATGTATTCGTATCCGCCTGTCTGTATTCGTATACTTATATACGCATGTCCACGTATGTATGTCGCATCTATATGTCCACATTCGTAGGTCGTATCCTCATGTCTGCATTCATATGCTGTATTTGTATATTCACGTTCGTATGTCGTATTTACGTGTTCACACGTTTGCATGTCATATTTATATATCTATGCTCGTATGCTCATGATTGCATGTCTGCATTCGCATGTATTTGTTCACGTGTCTATATTTGCATATTCATGTTGTGCTTATCCATGCACCTATTACTATCCATGCATTCCATCTAAAATGTGAAAAAAGAAAAAGAAAAAGGAAGATAACACGTTAATAGAACCTTAGGAATAAACCAAACCTGAGTTGCCAAATTAGGATATCCATGAAATTTAGGTACCGCAAGGGCATTAGTTTTAATTAACTAGTGTAGCAAAGTCCCCGAACTCATAATCTCTGGCTCGTAGAAGTAATTTAATTCCCTCGCTAATTTACTTAGGTCTCTAATCGACCTACAAAAATGATTAGTGGTGACTCCAAATTCTAAAATCATTTGAACAAAGAACCTAAGTTGCAATTCGGTAGGACTTAGGAGGATCCAAATTAGGTTAGTCAATTAACCTGATAATTCGTTCACCTTATCGAAATTTCCTTTGGGTCGCGACACTCATTTAATTATAGTATCAGAGGAACATTCAGCACACAAGGTCATATACTTAACGTGTTTCGAAGCTCTTTGACCCCAAGTATGGTGAAGGCTCTTATATGTGCTCGAGATTGGATATGATCCACATCGCTTTCAGTCTTAATCGAGGAGGACTTAGAAGAACTCCAAAATTTTGAGTCAAGTGAGAAAACATTACCGCGAAATACATCTTTCAATTTTACAATTGATATATATTCTCATTTTTATTGTGTCCCACCCCGAATCTGGCGGATATGCAACATCCCTTACGTTACTCCGATCGATCGATTGGATGAAATAAAATTTGTGACATCCAGGAATTATCGCCGGCCAATGGTCCTCAGAGTTATTGCACTAGCGGAAACAATTGAAAACCTGAACATACATACAAGCGGCATAGAGAAAGAAAGACAACTCAACATACAAAACACATCATCTCTCGTATACATATCATCCCAGGTGTTCAATGACAAACCAAAGGGGATCATTTCTCAATCCCAAATACTCGTTGGTCATCTCACAAAAGAGAACTAGTCTGACTCTCCTAACATCAAGGTACTAGAGCCAGCCCAAAAATTCAAGCTTAGACAACAAGTCTAATCCTCCGCAACCTTGCCTTCAATCGAACGGCTACTCATTAGGGATGGGGATCTGAAAGGGCGATCAACCACAAGCATGAGTTGAGAGACTCAACAAGCTCACACAACTAAACTCAGCATAGAATGAAGCATATGCTAATATGGCCCTAGACACACAAGTTCAAGAACATAGGGCAACAAGCACAACCATAGTATGATAATTCACAATAACCACACACCTTATGCGCCTCATGCCAAATGTGGCATCATCATAAGCATCTCATATTCTCAATCACACAGATGCAGCATGCTCAAATCATAATTCTCAGGATCCTCCGATGGCTCTCTAGGCACTGCGGGTCCCTCCCAGCATTTCACAAATGCAGCATGCTCAATTCATCATTCACATATCATGAGTTCAATTCATACGGATGTAGCATGCTTAATATTTCACAGGGGATTTCTCGGTGGCTCAATTAGCTTCTGCCGAACTTTCCTTGGGATCCAGTGGCCCAACCTCCACTAATCTCAGCCTCGCGTTTCACGCACCTCGAGCCTATGCATTGGGCCTAGTAACCATGTCATTAGACAACCTCAGGCCAACACTCTTGTCACTCCAGCTACCCTGTGTCGAGCACGTAATAGGTGCATAGTATCACTACCATGGCTTAACAACATCTGCGATCGGTACCCCTTATAATCTTTCCAATTCCCGGGGCCCCTTAGACACACCTGGGCCATCCCGCATGATTCCATGCACTCCGCGAAATGTAAGAGCCCACGCCAGCATGCAATGCATCAATGCCACAACCAGGCAATTCAACAATATTCAATGCTCAATGTATGCCATTTCATGTCACACCTATAATTTGTAAATAGTAATCCATTATTATGCAAGCACACATTCACAGGCCACGAGTACTCTTGCAAGTCAACTTTACCACATGCATTTCTTTTATAAACAATCAATGTGGCACACATATTCACATCAAAGTACATTGAACATATTAATCATACATGCTGCCATAAAACATGTGTTTCAACACTCGGATTGCATTCTAAGTTGCCTAGACCTCTAGGCACGTAACCTAGCACTAATGACTCGTATTAGAGTCCACAAGGAGATTCACATAGTCCCATGACACTCACATATATCTTGTGGTCATTGTCGCGACTCTCCCGAGATTTCTGGATCTCGAGGAAGTTAATGGATTGCTAAGCCCATTTGGTGTCCGGGCTCAGCTCGGGCCCTCCCAGGCCCATACCAAATCGTGTCAGGAAAATTTAAATCGAAGTCGACCTTAGTGCGATCGGGTGACATGTGAATGGTGTGCATGCCATCGAAGTCGCCACCAGTCATTTATTGGAGGGTATGACTGGAAACCCTATCGAATGATTGGGAGAGATCGTTCGATCCTACGAAAACCAGAGATCTAGATTCGGGGACTTAGTTACGTCGATATTACTATCGACGCCCTTTCGGTACCTAAGTTGAGTGATTTTCTAACCTAGAGAATCCGTGTAGGCAAGATTGTGTAAGGTAGGTTCTAAGAATCTAAGGGGTTCATGCAAATGGGATGATCTGTCCTATCAATCACAATCATAGAAATAAATGCGCAATCAGGAAATCAGTATACAGAGAACACACATCAAGTCAAGTCAAGGCGGGCCTAGGGGGTCTTAGGAAAGCCCAGAGAACATGCCAATTGGGTTCAAGGATGGTTTGGAATAGTTTGGGTCAGATTGACCAGAGGGACAAAATGGTTATTTTGGAAGGCTCGGGAAGCCAAAAGAGTGAAAATAGGCCAAACCAGTTGAATGTGGTTTTTCCCTAATTTTCACAATTTTTGGGAATTTTGTGAATTTTTCTAGGATTTTTTTGAATTTTTTAAGAATTTTTTGGGAATTTTTTAGAAATTTTTTGGAATTTTTAAGAATTTTCCTATTTTTTTGGAACCTTTTCTATATTTTCTGGGATTTTTATTAATCTTTTTTTGATTTTTCCAAACATTTTCTACATTTTCTGACAAATTTTTCAATTTTTCTAAAATTTCTATGAATTTTTTTTAAAATTTTTTTGTTTTTTTTATTTTCCTTTCTACGAATTTCTATGATTTTTTAGAGTTTCCTAATTTTTTTAAAAAATTTTTAGAATTTCTCTTATTTTAAAATTCCCCCTATTTTCCAAATGTTCTCTTGAATTTTTTACCATTTTTACTTTTTATTGAAAATATTCCCTTCCACGTTTTATATTTTCTTACTTTTGCTTATTTTCCTATTTTTTATTTTTATTTTCCTAATAATCCTAATTTTAACTTTTCCGAGATTTTTTTATTTTTTTTATGTTATTTTTACAATTTTTCCTACATTTTTTTTATGTTCTTTTATTTTACATTTAAAATTTTGTTTTATTATTTTTTATTTATGATTTCTGATTTTTAAATATATTTTTTTATTCCTGGACCAAAACGGCGTAGTTTTCAAATTTTCTATTTTTTATTTATATATTTTTATTTTTATTGATTTTTGCCGAATTTTCTATCATTTTATTTATTTTAATTTTCTTTTAATTCTCCGGGCCGGGTCGGGTCAACCCGGCCCAATAACCCGAATTGAAACCCTAAACCTAAAATGACGCCGTTTCTATTTTGTTAGTTTTCTATTTTTGTTTTTATTATTTTTTATTTGATTTTTATTTGATTTTCTGGATTTTTATTACTTTTGTTATACGGACCGGGCTGGATACACCCGGCCCACTACCCTAGCTTGGCCCAAAGCCCACTACTCCGACCTAATGCAAAACGACGTAGTTTTAGGTATTACTTTTTGAATTTTAGAATTTCTTTTCGGTTTTTATTCTATACTTATTTAAATTCAGCCTATTTCTAATCCAACGGTCCATATCACGCCACGTGCCTCTAATCTATTTGCTCGCTCCTCACACAAAACTAACGGTCCAGATCAAATTTCCCCACTAAATCCTGACCGTCCATCATTTTTATTTTTCAAAAAAATTAGGGAATTTAATTAGCATTTTTATCCTCGAAAATCCACATCACGACACATGACCTACTCTCATCCGTCCGATCCAACTTGTAATCTGGCCTCTTCAATTAGGACGACTGAATGGACGTGGCGTCTGACGTGGATAGCCACGTCAGCGCCACGTCACCTTTGACCGGTCAAATTAGTTGAGGTTGAAGATGACCGGAGCAGCTTCGATCTCCGGCGACCTCACCGGAGACTCGCCAATGTACACGAAATCGACCCTAAACTGCGCCTAAAACTTCATTTTCACTTTGAATTCACTCCCATTCGCTCCAACATGCACATATTTCTTAACCTTCAGGCCAAAAACCACCCAAAACTGACCAACCCAACCTCGGCCGGGAACTATTCCGGTGACAGAAGCAACCTATAGAGAATTTACCCTAACATATTACGAAAATCAAGTGGATAGCATCCATGGAGTGCAGGAAGACTTACCCGGAGGCTTTCCAGCTTTGTCTCATGTCGAAATCGAGCATATTAGCTCATTGCAGGTTTGGGTTTGAAGTAATTGGCCAGGAGGTTTTGTGCAATGAAAACGCGAGGAAAAGGCAGGGATATGAGCAGTACAATGGCAGGAACACATTGACGCAAAAATCATGAAGGAATATCGTCGGAATCAACATCTGCCATTGCAGGAGCTTAGACTGAGCGAAAATGGCGTTTACCTCGTTTCACGATGAAACTGCGCATGGAACAGCTCCTTTTGCTCCTCGGGCTACCAGAAAGCTTGTAGTGGCGACAATGGAGCTTGATTCTACTCCTTTTCCTCTCAATTGCCTCCTAAAGCTCTCGGGCAAAACTCCCAAAAATCCCCTGTTTCAGAGCTCAAAAAAAAAAAAACCCCAAATCTCTTTCCGATCTCCCCTTTTTAAATCCCTTTTCGCCCGAAATCCCCCTAAATTTTCTCTTTGGAAAAACCCCATTAACCGAATGAGCCTTTCCCCTTTGATTCGTGCCAAGAATCTTGGCAAATCTCCCTCGGATTTCCTTTTTTTTTTTTCAATTCAAAGGCACGCCAGGGTTTCTGGGGAAGAAGATGACATCGCGGGTCAATGGGTCAGGTTGACCCGACCCGCTTCGCCCAAAAATCTCAAATTAGACCCCAAATTTCCCACTTTTTCTAAAATTGACACCAAAATTGGACTAAGGGGGATGAAATCTTCTTGAAAATGAATTTGTTCTCGAAAATACGTGGACATTTATGCAAAAACCCCAAATTTTGGGTTTGACCCGAGGACCCATTTCGCAAAATCCAAAGTCTTAATGTCCTTTTTTGCAAAAATTGATGCCACCAATGGATTCAGAAGGCCAAAATCTAGAGGGTGACATGCCCCAATTTTCAATTCAGTCCCTAGAAAATTTTTAATTGCATTTTTTGGTGATTTTATGGACTAATTTGAAAAATCAGAAATTGCATTCTAGTCCTTTTTAGCGAAATTGGACAATTCTGAGGGCTTTTGGACTGGATTTTAATTTTGAAAAATAGAAGAGGATGACACGACTCTAAAAATGTAAAAATGGAAAATTAAAAAGCTAAAGTGGAATTTCTAGAATTATTTAAATAATCAAAAAATGAAATTAATAAAAAACCCTAAATTAAAAATTTTATTTTTCAAAATTTATTCATCCAAAATGAGGAGAAAATTAAATTAAAAATATTTACTATTTTTTGTAATTTTATGGCATCAAATACTATTTTTTATTAATTTTTTGGTATTTTTATAATTTCTGAAAAATATTAAGAAATGGAAAAAAATAAGGAAAATTATTTTTTGATCAAAATTGGTTCCCTAAGCTTGGCTAAGGCTTCCAAAGTTGATTTTTCAATTTTCTCATTTTTATTGATTTTTTATGAATTTTTGAAAATAAAATGCAGAAAAATGCGAAAAATAAGAAAAATTATTTTTTATCCAAAATTGGTTCCCTAGGCTTGGCCAAGGTCCCCAAAGTTGATTTTTCAATTTTATGAATTTTTATGGATTTTCTAAAAATTTTTTAAAATAAAATTGGCCAAAAATCAAGTGTCAACAATCATCAATAAGCCTCGAGCCATCGACGTTTAGGAATGTAATCTTTTGCTTTGGAAGTCACTCCTCAAAACTCGGTTCTCATCTTTTCTCATTTAAACCTTCAAACATGCATTTACCTCGAGCATATCCACTCGAGCACATATCTCATGTCAAGGCATATCAAACATGACAATCAAACAATGGGTATTCCAGAAACTCGCGTCCCAAATTCTGATTTTCATCCTAGATTTTCTAAACCTTTAGACATGTACTCTGGCATTTATTACTCGCACTGGGGTCCATAAAAACATGATTTATTCCACAAGACCAGCCCTTATCACGCATCACTAGTAGTTATTTAATAAGTACACGACCTCTAAATACTTGCTCCAAGACCCGATATCCTCTCTAGGAAGTCTAGACTTCTAAACATGCGACTAACCACTAAAAATCTATTCTCTAATCCACAAAGTCATCACTTTTCCACCATGACCAGTCCACAAACATATTCGACTGGCCACTATCAATGAGCTATCAATGTCCATAGACACGACTATTTGCCTCAAAGTTCTTATTTCGAGACCCGACCTCCACACGGGATTATCTAGACTTTTCGATATGTATTTGGGCAGTCCTGATCGACATTAGAATCCACCAAACCACCATTTTTGGTCTATGACCAGCCTAGATACATACAAAATCAGCAGCCATCAAAGAGCCATTCGGCGTCCATATGTGAGTTCTAAGTCCTGGAACTCATCCTTGGACCTGCCTTTGATATAATCCATCTCTTACAACCTCTAAAGATTTCAAGATCATTATTCACTCTCCACAATCAACCCTTACACCTCACGGTCAGCAGCCACAAATCAACATCCAAAGCTCTAAAATACATCTAATCACCACAAAACTCATCCTAGTAGGAACCCTAGCATATCCAACGTTCTAGGTTAGGATTAGGGATTAGAGCTTACCCAAAGATCGAGCTTGGTGTTGGGGATGGGACGGCATAAACGGCACCAATCCACGAGAGCTAAAGCCGACAGAGAAATACCAAGGGAACTTCTTGGCGGTGGCGAGAAACCTGAGAGGGTTCTCGGTAGTCAAAGGTGGCTCCGATGAAGGGTAGCTATTCCAAGATTTAAAACATGAGATACAAGGGTTAGTGAGGGGTACGGAGGTGCTGGAGGGCCAGCAGATGATGGACGGCAGCGGAATTTAACTCCCCATGACCAGCCTTTGTCTAGCCAAGATCCACAAAATTCTAGCCACTTACCAACCAATCTACTTTGATATTATCGAAACCCAAGGTTTTACTGATGCGTGAGAGAAATGGACCCCGGACGAGCTCGAATGAGCCGATTTCCTCCGGGTGCGCACAGGGACCCCCGGCAACGGGAGTAAACCCGAGAGAGAGGGAGAGGGTTTCGAGAGAGGTAAGGGTGAATTGAGATACACGAGGGAGTGTGGGTGGTTGGTGGTAGCTTGGGGACGTTAGGGACGGTCTGGCATGGGTAGTGGTGCTGTCGGGACATCAGAGAGAGAGAGATGTACGAGGGGGAGCGAAAGTGGGTGAGAGAGAGAGGGAGCTCAGTGGAGGGGTGATTCGAGAGGTTAGAGGATGTCTCGGGTAATCTCTGACGTGTAGTGGTGGCCGATGGTTAAGGAGACGGCGTCAGCGCCGAGAGGAGGAGCAAGAGAGAAGAGAGAGGAAGAGTAAGAGAGAGAGTTGTCTTCATCTACCAAAAATTAAGAAAAGAAAATAAATTGAAAAGGAGAAGTGACTTGTCATTCTGAGAAGCGGATAAGGATGAGATGTGTTTGATAGGCATTAATGGATTAAGACAAAAAAGCATGATTACATTAGATAAAGGGAAAAAGTGGAGATGTGACCCATTGTCACAAAAAGTTGACATTTTGATTTTCCCTCAATTAATTTGACACTAACATTGATGTGATATTTCCCTCGGGACGTGTGCTATTAGTACCAGATAAAACTCTACTGCACACGACACGACCTTCGAGGCTAACCCAGCCTAATATTCTATCGTCTCAAAATACAATCTAGCTACAATCCAAGGAGTCCAAAATGAGCCGGGGGTGAAAAAAATCATTTTCCACTTCTGCTTCACTTTTAAAACTTCATAATAAACCAGTGAATTGAAGAACTCCTCAGATCATGTCCAAATTACCATTGCGATATTCTTGAAAGTTCAATTGTCCAAAATCGAAATTCATTCTGTAGTACCATCCATACAATAGCAACTCTAGCAAATACTCAGACTAACGGGCGGCTTTTAGGAGTCACGCATATCGACCGTCAATTTGATCCACATACTTTAGTATCCCTAGCAACATTTTCCCTTTGGTTAGTCATCTCGGGATGGCTAATCTCGAGTGAGATTTAAACAGTGTGCATTAACGAATCACATCCTTTCTATTTATATATTCCGAAAATGAGTCGAAAATCTAAAATGTCACACATTGTGAATTTAATGCAAAGTTGTTAGCTACGACCATGGATTTGAACTTGATATTGCTTTTTCTTGATGATTGAAGAAGTTGGAGATTGGCACTTGTTAAACCATTTTCTTATTGAGATTTTGAGAGGAAATTTCAAGCATGGTGGCAGTATAGTTTTTTTGGCTCACTGTTGACACCCAAATTTTGAATTTTCTTTCTCCATTTATATTGCACAAAAATGAGAATTAATTATCTCCCAAAAAATATTTTCTCATGCATCGCATTTTTATTTTTTGTGCATTGTGTTTTTCATTGTGATATGTTGCTAGACGTCACTCACGATTTGTGGGATCTAAGGATTGATTTGAGACGATCAATTCCTTAAGGAATCTCACTGCCAGTCTAGGGGTGAACCTAGGAATGTCACACACATTAACCAACATCTGGCAACGTCCATAACGAAGATGGGATCGCAAGAATGTGAATAGAACTATTGGATAGTCAAAATGAGTTACGGATTGGATTCGTTTACTCCTTCTAAAGCTCACTAAATGACGAAATAGATGACACCGGTATGACATCATGATGATATCATGGATGATGTAATGGTTACATTATGCTTGCATCATCATTGGATAAGATTTGTTATCCAAAAGAAAAAAGAAAGGTTATCCTCTAGAAAGTCAAAAGTAGGATACGATTTTCTATCCGTTCGATAGAGACGTTTAATCATAAAAGAAGGAAGGTCTATAGAACAAAAGGTTGCGAAGTAGTATGGGGCAGCTGAGGCAAGGGCGAAAGAGCTCGAAGCGAATCACATTAAACGATGCTGATACAGAGTCTCACCTCAAGCTATGAGCAGAACCTTGTATAGGTTTGGCAGAGCTTGAAGAAGCGAGCCCCTTTCAGAGAAAGCCATTGCGCGCTAGCCTAGCTAGCTAACTTCACCTGGCTATTATCTTAGTTGAAGCGCGCCTTCCCTCCTTCTCTCACTTTGGAAGAAAGGAAAGTTTTGTCGATAATCCAACAAAAAACCATTAAAAATGAAAGTTAGATAAAGAAGTTTTTGTACACTAGCGACAAGACTTCTCCCCACTTTCGACTTTTCCTCTCTCCTTTTTTTTTTGCTTCCCCCGGTTTTTTTCTGTTTTATAGAGACCCAAGGAAATTTTAGATTTAATGATAAAGGTGAAGCATTTCGGCGTTCAAACAAGCCTCCCGGGGAGGGGGAGGCTCTGATGCCACAATACGGTCTTTTGCCCAAAGGGAAGGGGATCAAAGACTAGGGGAAGTGCATCAGGTAACTAGTTTGGTGAGAAACTCTTTTTCGTAGGTTCAGTCTTTAAAGCAAGCTCTTTTGTAAGTGCAAAAAAATGTTTTGAAAAGAAGTTTTCCATAATGGTTTACCTTTGATGAAGTAAGGAATATATGTTATAAAAAAAAAAGAAGGGGTGCGTTAAAGCAAATGTCAAATCACTGGCAGCCCCTCGGCTTATAGAGTCAGTAGTTCGACGTCTTCCGAGGAGTTGCCTTCATCCCTGCCTTTCTCTTTATTTAGAAAGAAGGAAAAGATATAAAGAAAAAAGGTTAAACATCCATCGCTGCCGTGATGACGTAGTTGAGTGTTCATTCGATCCATCACCCGAGGCCAGGCAAAGGGCTCGGAGTTGGGTCCTAGGCCTAAATCGGATTGGCTTGGCTTCGTATGAATGGAATGGCATAGGAAAGCAACCATTGTAGGCTACCACGATATAATTTGGATTCCAAAAGATTTTCTCGCTACTATCGGGGTGGGGGCCCGTCTTTCGAGTTGTTCTTACAGCCGTGGTAGCTGCAAGCCAACCTATATTTCCTAGGGCTTGCTCTCTCGTCTTCTTTCCTCCGCCTCTCGAATATAGATGTGAACTCCCACACCCGTAGCCAGTATCAGCGACTAGTCTTTGGGCTACGAGGTATATAGGGCGAGAGCCTGCTAAAGAACCCAGTAAATAGCACTACACTCAGTATGCACTTATTTTCAGGACCCCTTGATTCAGCATACAGCAACAGGCACACATCTTTGTGGTCTTTAGAAATCTTTTTTTATTAAGCCGGTGTCAGCCTTTAGCGTACATCCTACCCTAATCTTTAGTGTTGAACTATAGGTTCGGTACAAGAGGAATCCTTCTTAGACTTGGTTTGCCGTCAATTTGCAAACTGCAGGTGGGTGCGAACTGCTAGTAGAGGCCCATCCAAGAGGTTAGTCAAAATAGAAGACCTAGAACGCCTTGATGAATCAGGCCCAGAGATCATGGCCAACAACGCTAGTCACGTTAGCTAATTGAATGGGTTCTGTCGCACCTAATTCATCTTCAATCGAGATTACATCACATCAATGAAGGAATGCAAGTGTAGTTTTCCCCAGATCTAATGTCTGATTTCGACCTGATCTTGATCTATTAGAAACAAACTGCCCTACGTTCAAGAAAGAAAGACTATCTAGCCAAACGATGTGATTTGTGCATGAAACTAGAGGGACTTCAAGCCTAGAATATCTAGAGTCCGTGGATGAGGATCGCTGCCGAAAACGACGCCATTTGGATTACCTAAATGGGCGCCCATAACTGGCCGACGGGCTGGTCAAAGGTGATTTGACCGCCTTTGACCAACATTCAGCTGGTCATATGGGCCAGCTAGAAGCCCACGTGACGATCTCCCATTGGCCGCCGTGTGAGGCGATTTTGGGAGGGCGTTTATACTGCCCATCCCCCCTCATTCTCTCCCCCACTCATCCTTTATAAATAGAGGTGGGGGCCTCAAGTTTAAGAGGTTAGAAACTTGTGAGAGTCACACATGTACGTGCCAAATTTCATGAGAAAATGAGCTCGAGAATCGACTAATTCAGATACACAAAAGTTGTGATTCCATTAGTTGAAAACGAAGGGTTCGGGTTGAGACGCCATAAGGATTACTAGCATAATCCGAGGGCCGTTTCTCCGAATCTCCATCTTCACGGTCGCACGGGTATCAGGGCATATCTAAACTAGAGGCCTGATACCTCTTGGACTCGAGGACAAAGAAGTAGAGCCGGATTCAACGTATGCTATTCTAGTTTCGTTTCTAAACTTGCTTTAGAATGTTCGTTTTTTGATTAAAGTATACGAGGATTTCTAAGACGATCTAGGGTGCCGTTTCATTTTATTTTCTTCCGCTGCATGTATGACATGTTTTCATGTATTTGGCAAGCGCCCGAGACCACTAGAAACCCAACAAGTGGTATCAGAGTCACGCTTAGAACTCCTATATACTTGGTTGATTCAGTTTTTGACAATATTTGGAATATCGTCGTCGGGTCTTGGAAATTGATTTCAAAACTTTATAGACCCGACCCCACGCATGTTTAGACTTGACATAGGGCCTTGAGGGTTATTGGACGGCCTCGGTTTGGCAGATAGGACCGCCGTGGCTCACGGCAAAGGCGAAAACCACCAATGGCCGTGAGGGTCAAAGGTAGTGAAACCTCGCTAGCTTAAAGGTGTGAGAAAGCCAAAAGCGAATAACGGGACCTGTCATTGCTGCGGGCTGATGGGCATTGGAAGAGGAGCTGTAAGAAGTACCTCGCTAGCTTAAAGGTTAAGCAAGAGGACCATCCCCGTAGAGGTATGATTTATGTGCTTATTGAAACTAATCTATGGTTAGTTCACAATCTAGCTTATGAGTTTAGATTCAGGTGCGATGTCATACATTTGTATGTCGTTGTAGAATCTGAAAATAAGCCGAATGCTGGGGCAAAATGAGACTATCCTAACTTTTGCGAATGGAGCAACAATTGCTGCTATAGCTATTGGACTTGTGTGTACTTTTGCCTAGTGGACATGTAATGGTGTTATCAAACTGTTTGTATTATGAAAGAGCTGTACGGAACATAATATCTATATCTCGTCTAATAAGAGAGAATTATGAATTCTCCTTTACAAGCGGTGTGTGTTCCATCTTTTCGTAATAGAAAAATCGTCGGTTTAGCTCAGCCGGCCAATGGTCTTTTCACCATTGACTGTCTAGTAATGCGATTACCAATCCGAATAAGCACAATCATATTAATGCCATTGGGAAACGCCAAAGCAGTGATCCTAATCCCAAGTACCTGTGGCACATTCGAGTAAGTCATATTGGAAAGGGCAAGATTAATAAGTTGAGTAATGATGGATTTATCAATCCATATGGTTTTAAACCACACTCAATCTGTGAAGCCTGTCTTCAAGGAAAAGTGACCGAATTGCCCTTCATGGGTCAAGGTGAGAGAGCCCTGATATATTGGACTTAAATATATATAGATGTATGTGAACCTATGAATGAAACTGTAGAGGCGGGTTTCTCATACTTCATTACCTTTACCGATGACTATTCTTGTATGGTATTTGTACTTGATAAAGTATAAGTCTCAGTCCTTTGAAAAGTTTAAGGAATTTAAAAATGAAATTGAGAAACAAACAGGGAAGAGTATTAAGGACCTTCGATCAGATCGAGGAGGAGAATACCTTAGTACTGATTTCATAGATTATCTCAAGAAAATGGCATATTATCTCAATGGACATCTCCCGAGATTCCTGAACACAACGGTAGATCAGAAAAAGGGAACGCACCCTATTGGATATGGTGCGATCCATGATGAGTTACATCGACCCTACCCATCTATCTCTAGGGATATGCCCTAGAGACTGCCGCATACATATTGAATAGAGTGTCGTCCAGTCTATCCCTACCATACCATATTAGATGTGGCATGGTAGGGAACCAAGTCTTAATCATTCTTAGGATTTGGAGATGTCTAGCTTTCGTGAAAAAGCTAAAATCAGACAAGTGGAGGCAAAATCTGAATAGGGTCGTTTTATAGGATATCCGAGAGAAACTCTTGGGTATTACTTTTATTTCCATTCTGACCAAAGAGTTTGGGTCAATAGGCACGCCACTTTTCCGAAAGAAACAGTTCATCAAGAAAAGGGCGAAGGCCACAGGATAGTTCTGCAAGAAGAAAATGAAGAGTAAACGACTCCCGGTTTAAACTCCGATCCCTGTTCAGTGGGAGCTTCAGATACACCGCCTTTGAGAAGGAGTTTGAGAGTGTCTCATCCTCCTGAACATTACTATGGGAATTTGGTTGATGAGATGCAGTCGCTGTTTATGGTAAACGACGACGATCAACCAAACGATCCCAAGTCATATACAGATGCTATGTTAGATAAGGATTCTGATAGATGACTTGAGGCCATAAAATCTGAAATGGACTCAATGTATTCCAACGATGTATGGACATTAGTTGACCCACCTGAAGGTATTGTATCTATAGGCTGCAAATGGATTTTTAAGAGAAAGATAATGCAGAGGGTCAAGTTGGAACATACAAAGCTAGACTGGTGGCGAAAGGTTATCGTCAAAGAGAAGGTATTGATTATGATGAAACCTTCTCTCCAGTCACCATGCTGAAGTCCATTAGGATTTTATTGGCCATAGCTACACACTTGGACTATGAGATATTCCAATGGACATCAAAACGGTGCTCCTTAAGGATTTCTTGAAGAAAGGTATCCTATATGGAACAACTACCTGGTTTTAAGTCCAAAGGCGAAGAGCATAAGGTATGCAAGGTTAAGAGGTCCATCTATGGACTAAAACAAGCCTCGAGGAGCTGGAACATCCGATTCGATGAAGTGATCAAATTGTTGGCTTCATGAAGCATCCAGATGAGCCCTGTGTGTACAAGAAGCTCAGTGGCAGCGAATTGCGCTCTTGGTCCTGTATGTGAATGATATATTGTTGATTGGTAATGATGTGCAATGCTGTCATCCATTAAGCTGTTTTTGTCGTAGAAATTCTCCATGAAGAACTTAGAGAGGCTACCTATATTTTGGGCATTAAGGTCTATAGAGATAGATCAAAATGATTGCTTGGCCACTCACAGTCCACGTACATAGAAAAGATATTGAAAAGCTCAACATGGAGTATTCCAAAAGAGGGTTGTTACCCTTTAGACATGGAATACGTCTTTCTAAGGGGCAATGTCCCAAGACCCCTGAAGAGAGACAGAAAATGGGAAAGATATCATATGATTCGGCTATTAGCAGTATAATGTATGCTATGCTATGTATGAGACGTGATATTACTTATACTGTGAGCATTACTAGTAGATATCAATCGGATCCAGATGAAGAACACTAGATCGTGATCAAGAAACATCCTTAAGCACTTGAGAAGGACTAAGGATCTGTTCTTGATATATGGAGAAGCAGATTTCAAAGTTAAGGCATAATATGACTCTGATTTCCAATTAGATCCTTATGACTTAAGTTAACGTCTGGGTTTGTATTCATAATGAAGGTGGAGTAGTTAGTTGGAAAAGTTCCAAACAAAGTATACTGCTGATTTCACCACTGAGGCAGAGTATGTGGCAGCTTTAGAAGCTATAAAGGATGTCACCTGGATAAAGAAGTTCATTCGCAGAGCTTGGAGTAGTTCCTGCTATCGAGGATTCGATCCAATTGTTTTGCGACAACAGTGGGGCGATCGCTCAAGCAAAAGAATCAGTCTCACCAGAAGTCCAAGCACATCGAAAGGCGCTTCTATCTCATTCGAGAGATCATTGGGAGAGGTGACATCGCCGTGTAGAAAATTGCTTCGCGGATAATATAGTGGATCCCTTCACTAGGCGTTACCCCATGCTGTATATGAGAAACACATTAGTAGAATAGGTTTAAGATATCAGCATGGTTGGTTTAGTGTAAGTGGGAGATTGTTAGGAGTATGCCCCAAAGTAACCATGTGATGATCACATGGTATGGTATAAATATTGTACTATCGATAATATATAAATGGTAAGATGCTTGTTTATTCATCTTGTCCCTTTTATTTAGATGAATAAAGTCCTTTAGGTTAGTTGAAACTGACACCCATTCTTGAGGCATCAAGAATATATGTGACGATCATCAGTTGGTGTCTAATCTTCAATTGGTTTCTAGTCAAAGGATCATGGAATGGGTATCAACGATCCGGTTGAGACCAATGTATTCGCAGTCTCGCTATTGAGCATTGGATGCCTAATAGGGATCATGAGTCACAAGTCATCGGACGTTAGACATCTAAGTTGGAATACAGGTGTTCGTTATTGAAAAAAGTTCAATCGAATCCACTGAACGTGACAAAAGGGCGATTGACTAACATGGAGACTTCATGCTTGGTCAATATCTTAATCGCTCATGACTTTGGTTGTGTTAATGATCCTCAGACCTGAGCCACGATGCTGCTTGTATATTAGATAGTTGTGGTTCAAACGTACGATATTGGCCGATCATTGATCCGCCTCTGTGCAAACACTCGGAGGCCTACTTCACATCAAGTCCTACAAGCCCTCCATTGACAATCCTTACCACAAGCCCGACATTATGCCTCGCATCTATCAGCTTGCTCGCTGTTGGTTACCGTTGTTTTTTGTCCGTCCGTGTCTATAGGGCTAGATCGCTTCTAGTTTTGCTCATTGACTGAGGACTACTCCATAGCTGTTCAAGGTTGGTTTAGAGTCGTTTTACTAGCTAATAAACAAAATAGTAGATGTTTAGTCCAAACACTTGTTGTTTTGTGCAAAACTGTGCTCATTGTTTGAGGTTCACTTCACAGATATTCAAGAGGCTTTCTCAGCTGCTATTTTACCTCTAATTTCCTTGTGGTTGAGGATGTTTTTGTTGCTATTTTGCATTGGAAATCCTTGCTATTCGGGTTCAAAGTTACTGCTGTTTGGTGCTTGAAAGAGTACTATTTGCCCATTTCACTTACCTTAAAGTGTAGATCTTTACTCGCTGTTTGGGGTCAAGCACCTTAATGTTCTGGTGTGATTTACACATAATTTCGATACCTCCATTCTTAAGATAGCTTCTGTGTTTTTACTTATCAATCCTCCTTGAAGCTATCGAGAAGCTGCTCTAGGAGTCACCCAAGAGCCACCACAAGTTCTCTCTAGGGTCCCCCACCAATTGACCCTTCATCCGCAAGGCGTCCAAGATTTGAATTTAGCAATCAAATTTGTCAATTGGGTAACGATTCTTATCTCTAGATCATTTGAAATTTCTATTGCCTAATTGAATCGATTTGAATTCCAATCATAACTTTGTGAATATTGCATATATCTTCGTGGATAATGTGCATATATGTGCATATCTTTGGATATACATTTTAGTTTAGAATATTCAGATTATATGAGATCAAATTTGAACTATTTAGAAATCCCAAACATGTCATAAACCTTGTGGACAAGCTTGTTCAAAATTCGAGATATCTTTATCTGATTAAAAATGATCCAAACATCTTTTTCAAAACCCTAAGAGATAATTTTCAATTTGAAAAAGATGAGAATCTCTTGTAGATAAGATAAGATTGTTCTACTAATCCCGATCTCTTCATGTGTTTTTCGAGAAAATTCAGATTTGGTAGTTAGTTTATCGTATTAATATGTTTGATTGTTCAGTTGTTGTTTACTTATCTTGTTTGCATTATATTATCATATTTTTTTATCTCATGTTATGTCTTTATAATAAAGTTTGCACATTTATAAATTAACATGCCCATAATATATGTTCCATTGTGCCTTGTCTCTTTAGAAAATAAATTGCATACTTAGCCATGATCTTGTGAATGGAATGGCAATTTAGTATAGAACGTTGTATTCTGCCATTGGTAACAGGGATGATGTTATTCTATACATTTATCTGCATATTGGCTTGGATCTTCAAGGATGTAGCTGATAAAATTTTTCTCTAGGCTAGATCTTTTAGATATGAGTGAATTTGTCGAAAAAATAGGAATTAAAAAGTTATATGGCATTTTTTTTCAAGTTTTTGATTTTTTTATATTACCAAAAAAGAAAAACACAAAAGTATCACTCATCTTTTTGCATATCGTGTGGTCATTTTCCCAAGAAAAAATAATTCGATTTACATCATCAAACAAAAAGGATTTGTCATGTCATATGATACCAAAGGGCATTAATTTTATCAAATTAATGTAATCAAGTGTCCGGACTCATTTTCTCTAGGTTGTGGTAAAGAACTAAATTTAATTTTGATGGTTAATTTATTTATTTTTAATCAACCTATGGTACCGATAATCTGTATTGTCGGGTTTCTTTAATGGTGTCTCTGAATTGAAAAATTGCACTGCATGAAAAGTGTAGCGGCCCTAGAATGTTGCCGGGGTTCAAAACTTCATTCAGGGTACGGTCCTTCTCTTGACTTGAAAATATAATAAAA
>JAGVVM010004353.1:0-42081 GCA_019149425.1 Psidium friedrichsthalianum
AACACTACGAGTGATAGCGATTCTCTCTCCGCAGTATTGGCTAGGTCCCATTCCATGCCCCAAATGCTGCAAGCTTATTAAGTTTGAGCGCCCCTCATATACCATGCCCCTTCTGGAGAATCCATCCCGCCATCCTTTGACTTAGGCTTAGGCCCTAATACTATGGTTTTCTACAAAAACCAGCGAATTTCCAACACCAAAAGATGGTGGGCCCCCAGCATTTTGACCTAGTGACACAACATCCTAAAATCGGTATCCATTCATTATAGCTCAATGCTAACAGCCAGAAGTCGAAACAGCCCCTTCACTACGCAGGAGCTAACAAGAGCACAAATAGGGCTGCAGGCGCCTGCCCCGGCCTAAGCTAAATGGATGAGAGCAACCTAGCAGCCGATAATAAGCCCTCCTCACTTAGCCTGAACACCATGCACGTACCAGCCTCTTCTTATTTGTAGCGCCGAAAAAGCAAGTAACTGGTGCGATAATGCCATATGTGGGCCTTTACGCAGTCGCAAGAAAAAATGATCTGTCTGCAGGCTAGGCCTCGGTGCGCGAGCGTATCCGCTCAGCCCAATGATGAATGTTCCCCCCCGCTTAATGTCACAAACATTGATTTGCATACCTGAGCGCACTCGCGCGCCGCCACATTACCTCGCCCTCTAGCCATTGCCCATTTGGCTATCGGTACTCTCACAGCAGTGATAGCATACATCAGAGAAGCCTCTATCAATTGCCTGACAGCTATTACACTCTCTAGAATCTGGCCACGGCTCGGCATAATGAATACTGAAAGCCTAAAACAAGTGAGCAGCCTAGTTCCTAATACTGGCCCAGCCTCGCGCCTAACTAGTCCATCTGCCCTGTTGCCACTATTATTGACTTAAGTATCACCTCTGAAAAGCTAAGGCACTTAGAAAAGGACTCCCCCAGTTTGAC
The DNA here is from genome assembly GCA_019149425.1 of Psidium friedrichsthalianum. Taxonomy (NCBI): domain Eukaryota; kingdom Viridiplantae; phylum Streptophyta; class Magnoliopsida; order Myrtales; family Myrtaceae; genus Psidium; species Psidium friedrichsthalianum. The sequence continues at coordinate 937 of JAGVVM010004353.1, forward strand.
GCAGGCACTGCACTTTACCAACATGGCTTTTAGGCATGAGCGTAGCACCTCTAATCACTGGCTTCTTGCAGCCTCCTTCCGTGACCCAGACCGATTTCCTCTTTGACAGCTAACTGATGGAGAAACGGGGATCGCTGATAGCTAATGAATTAGAGTATGCTCTCTAATGTTTCAGCTCCGACCCATCAAAGCGGCTCGATCGGGAAAGCTCCAGTACAAATATGACAAAACACAAGGTACGAATAAGGATGGTGACGAAAACGCCGTCGTCCGCCTATCAAAAATTCGCGCGATATCACTTGAATCGTGCATCCAGAAAGCTGATTAGCATCTCGCCGAACTAGTACATCACTTTCCACGAGGCCCAATGCAGACGCGATTAAGGAAAACAAAAAAATCAAGGATATCATGTACAGCTTATCTTGGAGGAGACTATGCAGCAATGAAATGCGTTTTGACTTTCAAAATATACGACCTGCGTGTGAGAGTTCCTAGTTTCTTCCACCGGACCCCTGGAAAAAAACAAAGAATAAAAAAAGAACAAGTAAACATAGCCTAGAACCCCAGTCAATGCTGAGGCAAAGCGCCCCGAGGGACTATATTTTACGCAGCACAATTGCTTTTTACCACACAAAAATACTTTTGCCCAAGAAACGAATGCATCGCCTCTATTATTGATCTTTAATTATTAACAGTCCAAATTTTCCCATCAATCGAGCATCCATGTAAAGTCCTCCATGCCACTCGCCTCTAATTAACTAATGTCTGACATCCTCGTACTCCCATACGCTAGCCCCGCATAGTGATTTTAATCCATTTCAGTATATTTTTTCATCCACTAAGGTGTAGAGCCCGGATAGTCCGGCGAGTCACATGATACTGCTAATTTTCCTTGAAGTAAATCACCTCTCTTTCCCTTTTTGGCTACTCAAGAGCCAGTTGGTCCATACTACGCCCTCGTAAGCATATAAGACAGGAACATAGTTTAGTCTGGCCATAAATTTGGTAATCTGCCATTTCAAGCCAGGTTAAAGCCTTAACTGCTCATGACCTTTCAGAGCTTTTGCCAGAACACATCAGCTCATTACCGTAATAGATGTAATGCACGCATTACATGCCACCTATTAAGCCCCGTAAAGGACAGCCAAGCTCAACCTCGAGCTTACATCTACAGCAAAAAGCTTAGCACATCGCCGGAAACAAAGTTACAGCATTGATCCTTGTTCCATCACGGGTAAGACTACTTTCCATCGAATCCAAAAACACATCTACTGTTTCGAATCTATGCAATAGCTAAACTCCCCATTTAAATTTCTATGATCGGATCAGACTAACTTCATTAGCGACAAGAAACTATTGTAGCGACAACCCGGACGTATCATGATCCCACATTCCGTCTTACCCTATTTTTTACTCCCTCTCCCCCCCCCCCCCCCCCCCCCCCCCCCGCTTCCTCTCCTCTAACTCGGAAGTTATGCCATCAAGAACCACTTGAGACCCCTCAGTACCTGAATCAAGCTTCCTCACACATAGCTGCAATTAGCCAGAGCGCTAAGCCCAACATGTTAAGTCCTCATCCATAGGTACTTTACAAGAATACTTTTCCCCCCCCCCCCCGGAAACAAATTCTATCGCTCCATACTAGGCAAGTTACCGGACAAGCCTACCACTCAAAAATTACCTCGCCCTGAGGAAGAGCAACATCATATGCGCTTGTTTAAAGCTATAGCATTAAGCTAACCAGCCCTTGCCTTATCTAAATCCAACTGAAGGCACTGATGACAGCGTGAAAGCCCCCCTCCTACTACAAACTTTCCGGCTATGACCCCTCCCCAAGCCAAGCCATGCAAGACTGATCTCATGCTAAATAGCCATTGCTCACTGAGGTTTCTTATTCCCAGCCAAAATCGAGAAGCCTGGGCCACCCCAACAAAACATTACATCAATCATCCCACTTTCCTGCCCTTACCATAAAATGTCAACCAGAATTTCACGGCCAATCAAAAGCACTACCTAAGGCCTACAACATGCTAACATCTTGTAGCCACAATCCACAACCAATGACACCAAGCCCCTATACCATTCACGCCTCCTAATTGCGAGCGTACAGTAAGTCCACATTCCCGTTTCTTTTTCCTTTTTTTTTTTTTTTTTATCTTTTATATCTTTTTTTTTTTTCTACTGGCGGGCTAGTTACCGTCTCTCAGCGGACCAACTTCATCATGGCACCCTATCATTTTGAAATCAGTTCTATGCCCGAACATCTAATGTCATTTAGACTCATAGCGACTGAAATATTACGTTTCTTCCTTATATGATTCGCCAAATATTCCTTGCACAACTAGCCTTGAGGCACTAAACATGAGCTTCTCTATAATCAGTATCCAGCCAGGGAGACAGGCCTATCCTGGCCAATTATGTCCCTTTGTACAGCTAATGGCCCCACTAATATGATACCTCATGCTAATACACATACATTTCCCCACTAATACAGAGAGGTTGACCTCCCCAGCTTCCAATTACTTGGAACCTAAGATCTACCTCTCCACTTACCAATCAACTGCACCATAGGTCACCATCACTGCTGCTCCTAACGCAGCCTATCAGAAGCACGCCCCAGCACCTTCCCCCATACAAAAAACAAATCATTCAAAGCTTGAAAAGAACTCCGCCAGCATAAAAATTTAATCACTTCAAACTATGGAAGCACGTGACTCATTGCCTGTGCTAACCAGATGCCTGATGCGATCGCTGCAAGTCCTAGTGAACGACCAGCCTACGGTTTGAGCCTTTTTTTTATACGCCGCCCTAGATCTAGTCGATTAACCTTGCTTGACGAAGCACCCAGACTCTAATCATCCAATTAATCAATGACACATTCTCACGATGCTTTAACAACTAGTGCCCCCACAGTCTTTCCACTACTTGTTTTGACTGAGCAATTTACATGGCGCCCATGCCCTATGTTGTTACAGGACACTGTAGAATATCTTCTGCACCCCAATGAATAAGGATCTATTCGCACGACTCTTTTTTTAAGAGATGCCCAACGAACAGTGATATCTCATCCGGATATTTACGTTGCTCACGGCACGCTTCGCGCAATAGCACGCCTCCCTTACCATGCCCCCAGTATACCATAAATGCCTTTTATGCCTGTCACTTGCACGTGCAAGATCAACAAGACCTTGAGACATGGCGCATTTATTCACTGACCATGCATCTGCAGGACTCAAGCAGTAAATAAACCGTTCATAAACAGCTTTCAAAGTTAAACGATAAAACCAATCTTAAACTTAACTCTTGCCTGTGTAATTGCGAAGCCAGTTGTTGATTCCTTTTTTTCCCAGATTGCTATCCCAAACTTAGAACCTTACATGCTCAGCTTTGCAGTCCCAGTTTAGAAGACATGGGCACTGCTCTGTTACGGACTGTAGAATCTTGCCCAGAATAAGATCTTGCACGTTTTTTGAGAATGCCACGAACAGGATATTCTGGTTTCAGGCGCTTGGCAATAGACTTACATGGTTCCATAGCTTTATGCTTCTTTGGTGAAGATAAAGACTTGAGACTGGGCTTTTCCTTATTCATGCTTGCAGCATCTAGTATGTCATTTCTATTCTTCTCCTTGCATAAACAATTTACATTTCTGCTCAAATGGGATGCAATTTTCTGCCTAAGCTTTGGACTACTCTCCTGAAACCAATTTAGAAGACTTTAGCTATATGATAAAGAAATACTTTCCATCTGCAAGAAGTTGGCATAATTTAGTAGAAGAGCTTGGCCACAAAAGAAATTCAGTTTTTGGCACTAGGTACTGAAACTGCATGAAGCACTTTAACTTCAACTGATAATAAGCATGTGCCCAACGTGGGCTAGAATCTGAATGAGATCTTTCCAGATTTATGCTTGTGTTGCTGTGACGAATCCCGGCACTATAAACAAACCTTCATCGATATCTAGAGATATACCTGATGCAGCAATTTCCACCTATTACTCCTATTTAGACCAGAAGAAACCACACATTCTTTCCCCTCCTTCAGTTACGTGCAATTTTCGAGTTTCTTGGATCGACTAATGTTGGCTGTGAAAGCTGTAGATAGTTTCCAGCTTAAAGAAATATAGAAGATGCCACTTCTTCAAGGCTATTGGACAAAATCTCCAACTTTATTTTTAGGCCATCATCTGTTAATTTTTCAACAGCTACCAGAAAAAAAAAAAAGGATCACTCAAAGACCCTTTGAGGGGGGATCAGTTGCTCAAAGTACTTGTCCAATGTCCAATTCAGGGCATAAGCCATATACCTTATTCTAAGCCTAACTCATGTTCCTCTAAACTAAAACCGAATAAAAAATGCTCATCTCGTGAAATCTAACTATTGAAGGTCAAACGGATGCTTGCAACAGGAAAGCATCTCTCTTTTAATTAATTTTGCTGGCAAAGGAAGGAACCTTGGAGCCTTTCATAAAGCTAGAATGGAAAAATATAACCTTTGAATGACCTATAAGACACATAATTTTTCTAGTTCTGCAGAAATGGTTCTCTACATCCTCTATGAAAAGTCTTTTAAGTATGAACATCATGGAGTATGAAAGCTGCAATGGATGCTGCACTACCGCCGTCCATTTAAGAAGTCAAGAAATTATGGCCATATGACTCCCCAATCTATTGTCTGCTCCAACTTTCGCCTCCTTCGTTTGTGTCTTTTCTTCATTTCCAAGTGACTCAGATCTCATTGGCAACAATAAAGCTTAGAGAACGCAGTAAAACTCAATTTCAACTTCAGCGGTAATCTCCATGGATATAAATGTATCAATAGATGACATTCTTAAGAGGCAATTGGGAGCAAGGTGATGGCAAGGTTTAAGTTAAGGCTCGATTCACCACAATTAGCACTTTTAAGTTCTTATAGGTTGGCCCAAATAGAAGTATTTGACATTCAACTTGTCCATTCATAGAGTTGAGCCCCATTACAGACTTGACTTCTTGGCCGATGCTAGACCATATGATTAACTGTTGATAATAGAGAGTTAAATAAGGTAATCTTGGCCAAATTAACTTGTATCTTGCAGGTGATTTTATCAGCACCTCCGATCAGTACTGGCCTTCTGTCAGAACCAAAAGTTTAGGATAGAGTAGATGGTGATTAATAAGTTAAACATTTGACCAGCGCGTTGTTTTCTAGGATGTACATTTCCATATAGGAAAACCTTTTTTCCCTTTGAGGACGCTATTATAATATAACAGCTAACAAAGATGACATTCCATTACTGAAGCTCAAATTGGATACAATCCCGATAGCATTTAGCAGTTGAAAAGTTAATAAAAAAGAAACCACTACAAGTCAGAAATCTGATTCCTAGACTGAAAAGTCATACAAGTTCATCGCTAGTAGAGAAGTACACATAAAATTAGCAGGAAGAAAGAACTCATGCGCTCTACTTTGACATGAACACACAAAAGCACGATTATCATCTCTCATATAGTCATAGAAAATCTTCCAGTGCAAGATATCTTGCCAATGATACTTAGACAAAGTGCCATAGACGCTGGGATATCTTGCCAACTACACCTTAACGTACATTGCATATCTTGACACATTGATATCGTATGTTATTCAGTTAATGTATTGTCTAACCAGCTACGAAGGGGCAGTGCATAAGTTGGAAAGAACCCTAATGTTCTGGACTAGAGCCTGTCCCAAGCATCCCACCTTTAAAAGCATCTAGATGATAGTAATCAAATCGATTATTTTACCTCATCGTCGTTCATATGGTAACGACTACACAATATTACATCCTTGAATACTCAGTGATAGAATGCAGACGAGATCCCCATCAGTAATCCAGTATGAAGGAGAATCTCTCTCTCTCTCTCTCTCTCTCTCTCTCTCTCTCACACACACACACAAAAACAGCACATGACTAAGAGACGAATAGAACCTACAGCTTATTTAGCATCGACTCCAGAAAAACCCCGACTCAGTGGGATGCTTCTCATAAACTTAATGTTTGAACAAGGATCAGTATCGGAGTGTCACCATCCTCACAATTTCACTGACTAGTTAATAAGATTTATATCGCATGCAAACGCCATCTACAATATGATGAAATATGATGGATCATGCTTAGCACATCCACAATTGAGCGATTAAATCTTTGCCCAAAGTGCCAATTTCTGAAGCAAACATACGAACTTCCCTTCCTGAAGGCACCCTATAGACACATTTCCACCTACGAAATACGATCCCCAACCCATGAATATAGAGGAATGTGAACCCATGATTACATGTCCTACAAAATACTCCAACAGTGAAGGTGAGGAAAAAAAAAACAGCATCATCATTCTAGGATCCGCTTGCAAAAACCAAGGAGGAAGAGATCACTTTCTTAAACTTATCAAAAAAACACCCTCCTCAATGCTCAAACCGTACCATACAGCTGGAACACCCACCCCCACACACGCACGACCAAAGGCATTGCCCTCTCCTAGCTACCGAAACCCAGCTGAAATCACCCCGCCGAGCCAGGAGAAACCCCCACCTGTCGATGTTCTTTTAACTTTTCTCTTTGTCTCGAATCTCATTTCTTCTCAGCTCACACAACCAAGAACAACTACGAGGGCCATTGGTCGCGTTTTGAAATGTGTACGGTCCTTGATCAGCTTTTCCGCCAGTGATTTTATGGGCAAATTAGACCACCGTTCGCTAATCAGCTCATTTTTTTTCCATAATCATTACCCTAATGTCAACACAACCGATCAAATGCCAAGCAATCCAAGGCCTCCAAAACAGCGAAATTAAGCGAAACATACATTATTTCATGGCGTAATTTGCGTACCTTGTCAATTGACCCATTTCCACTGATCTTCTTCAACTTCTTCTTCTTTTTCTTCTTCTTCTTGTTCTTCTTCTTTTTCTTATGAATTTTCCCCACGGCTGACACGCGAGCCCACACAGTGTTCTTGTTTTTCTTCAACTGCTTCTTCCTCAAATTTACAGCATCCGTCGCTCTATGGCGAGACTTGTCTTCTCGTCGTTCTTCTTCTCCTCCTCCTCCTCCTCCTCCTCCTCTTCCTCGTCTTCAACTATTGTCGAGTCCTCGCCGCCGCTAACCCTCTGGACCTGCGGCGACATGGCGAAGATCTCGACGATAGAGCGCTTCTTTGGCGCTCTCGACTTGGCCTTCGCCTTCACCTGCCGCTTCTCCTCCTGCCTGGCGAGACAACTGTCGACGTGCGCGTTCACGGCGTTCACCGTAGCCGCCGTCAGGACGCCGCAGACCGGGCAATCGAAAGTGATGATCTCCGATCCCGGCGGCGCGCACGGGCTCGCCCGAGGCTCCTCGAGGCTCGACGACCCCGCGGAAACGAAACCGCGCGTGCCGTTCGCTCCTCGGGAGGGCGCGTCGAGGTCGTTACGGGCTGATCTGGCGATCTCGAGCTCGCGGGACCACCAGCGGAACTTGGCGACGGGCATAGGAGGGAGGAGAGACTCGGCGACTTCCCGAGCGATCGCGTTATCGCTGCCGCCGCTACTGAAGGGCCAGCATTTCGCGATGTCCTCGCTCCTCATCTTCGAGGCGTACTCCCTAGAGCAAGCACAAAAACCCCCAAGATGAAGAGAAGGGAGAGAGAGTAATCAACTAATCATGCATGGAGAAGACGAGAGAGAGAGACTTACCGTATTGAGAACCCTCCCAGTGAATCCGCCATGATTCCTCAGCTCGACGCAAGTAATCGCCGCGAGAGAGACCGCGAGCGATAGAGAGAGATACAGAGAGAGAGGGAGGTGAGCTCTTAGGCGAAGAGAAGACGGACAGCGAAGCTAGACGAAAATAGAGAGGCTCATCCCATGGAATCCGAAAGCGAAAGGGAGAGAGAGAAGCGAGAGGCGTTCGTCAATGGAGGAAACATTTGGGTGCTTTGCTTTGATGCGCAGATGAGAGAGAAAGTAGAGAGAGAGAGAGAGGGGTGTTGTTTTCCCGCTCTGGGGGGTGTGATGATAGCTTTACCTTTCCCCTAATTTATGACTGACAGCGACCGATGAGACCCCAAGCGAACGCTCGCTCTAAAGCAGCAAGCTGCTAAAAAGAATATTTCCTTCCCTTCCCTTCCCTTCCTCCCCAACCCCCAACCTTTTCTTTTATTCTCCTCCCCTCTTCCAAAAAAAAAAAAAACTATATATCATCTCATCTCCCCTCCCCCTCCCCTGGCAAATTTTATTTTCTCTTCTCTCCCTAGATTTTTCTCTTCCGACAGACGGGGAAAAAAAAAAATTTCACCTTTCGATGTCCGTTGGAGTACATATTTTTTTCAGGTTGTTCTTGTTCTTGTTCTTATTGGGACCACCCATTCTTTACCTCGCAACCAAAAAAAAAAAAAAATAAGGTTTTCATAATGTTCTATCGAGTTGCAATCTGCCCTCATTATATAAGCTCGGACCTTTTGAGATAGACCTTCAAATGCGTTACTAATGACTAGAATCCGACTCGATTTTTCTTCTTTTGTATGGGCGCCGACCCCCTGCTCATCGAATTCCTCGCATGTGAGGGAAGCGACTGTTGTATTATGATCTCTCTCCACCTATAAATTTTCGACATGAATTATCCGTATCCAAGCGTCAATAATTTTCTTGAATATCGGACGTGTTTATTTCGCGAAAAATCAAAGATTTGAAAATAAATAAAGTAAATAATTTTCTTGAATATCGGACCACCCATTCTCTACCTCGCGGCAAAAAAAAAAAATTCAATATTTTCATAACGTTCTATTGAGTTGCAATCAACCGTCTCATATAAACTTGAATCTTTTGAGATAGACCTTCAAATACGGTACTAATGACTAGAATCCGACTAGATTTTTCTTTTTTTGCATGGGTGCCGACCCCGCTCATCGAATTCCTCGCATGTGAGGGAAGCGGGTGTTGAATTATGATCTCTCTCCACCTATAAATTTTTGACATGAATTATTCGAGCGTCGATAATTTTTTTTTTTGAATATCAGTCTCACTTATTTTGTAGATGCTGTGATTTCTAAGTGTGCACTCTCTCTTACATATATATACATATATAGAGAGAGAGAGATATTTTCAAGTATGTATTTGTCAAATGGGATTTTCAATTATCCGAGCTTCTTCTTCTTCTTTTCCCTCCACCCAATCAGAGCCTTTCGATCTGGGACAGCGGGTACCGAACGCGCGGAGTAGATTAGGGTCTTCTAATGGGAATTAAGGATGTCTGAACGCTTGTCCAGATGGGGTTAGTGTGGTGGGGGAATAAATCCCGACCGTAGTCCTCACGCGCTCTCAGCTAGGCGCGTGATCGTAGGCATCGCGATCGAAGAGGCCACTGGATAGATTCATTCGCGCGCGCTCCTCCACCCTTTCTTGCGACTACAGAAAGCCTAGACTAGAAGGAATCTAGTAACTACTTCTTGAATGATGCCTGAACACTATTAAGATTAAACTCATATCGAGGGGATATTACATCTAATGTTACGTAGTATTTTACTCGATCTTTTTTTTCCTTATTGAATGGATTTTCCTAGTGACTCATCTCGGCTAGTGACGTGTTAAGTGGTAATTATCGAATAGCGAACTTCGATATCTTTTTGTAGTAACTAAGAGGCAAAATTTGTATTAAAAGTTGTATCTTAGGAGACCGTTCTGAGATCGATAAAGGTCACGTTGGTAACGCTCGTATTTATCTGTTTCCTGTTCTTTTGTTTATGGGAATGAAATAAAAATAGAAATCCGTTTGGTAACGTCAGTTAATTTTTCTGTTTCAGGAACAGATCGGCTGCTAAGAAACAAAAACAAGAAGCAAAAGGAAAGAAAAATTCCACTACTCTGTTTCGGGAAGCAAAATTAGAAAAAAAAAATCATTTCTGCTCAGAAATTATTCCCGCGAACTGAACTGTTACCGAAACAAGCCTTAAGTAACTTTTATTATGGTAATCAGTAAATTCTCTCTTTGTTTATTATACACACGCTAGACCAGTGAAACGACTGTAATACATTCCAACTCTTTCCATAAGTTTATCATAACCTGAGATGACATAATTAATCCTACTGATTGTCCTCCTTCCAAATGCATATGCAAGCCAATCTCTACACCATTACTTATTTTTGCAAGTGGAGCTCATGCTCTCATGTGTTTCTAGGTGAAAACCGGTGCATCCATCCCCTAATTCGCTATCACTCCCTCACACCAAGATCGAGCCTAGTTTCAGTGACGACCTCGGTAATTTTACGGCCATAATCACCGTGATTTGAGTTAATCAAGGTCGACGAAAGCTCGAACGCGGAGGATCCTGTTTATTAGAACGCAGAAATCGATCGCGCTAAATCAAAGATCTCGTGATCGCGCAGATAGCGCGAGCTGAAAGGCTAGTCTGCAAGAACAAGTGATATCGATGCATCCACCTAAACATTCAAAAGTCATATGCGACTACTATTCCTTTTGCATTTTGGCCGTATCTCGCGAGTCACTGCGTTAGTCAAACCAATTTGGAGCAACAGTCAATGGATCAATCTAAGGCACTTGGATTGAAGTGACGATAGAAATAGTTCCAAATGATCGTAATCCGAGGACAAATTTTATGTATTATTATCGGGTCCTTCGTCAGCATAAGAAATAACTTACATGCTTCCACTTCAGATCATTGATATTGGAAAGAATTCGATTGCAAAACTAACTCTCAACAAACACATCACTTGTCTAACGATGAATTTCATGTAAGTTTTTCGTTAAAATGGAAATGAACCTAATGAATAATTCGCTAGAAATTATTAAATAAATCATATATTTTATTGTAATTATGTCCATTCAATTCTAATTTTTTTTTAATTTTAGTCTTAAATATTTTTACATTTGTGTCCATCCAATCCATACAATTAACTTTGGTCAGCCGGAGTTGATGTGGATGTCAGCACTGACGTGTTAATGTTTAAGAATATTTTAATATTTTGATATTTGTTTATTTTCTTCTTCTTCTTCTTTTCGACGATTGGCTAGAGGAAGAATAAGAAGGAAAAAAGAAGAAGAAAGTGAATACAAAGAAAGACTACCTTTTTCTTTGACTTTTCATGACGATCACAAAGAAAAGGCAAAAGTTAGTAACAACAAGTTTGCATAGTGAAATTTTACCTTTTACTTACCTACAATCAGCGTAAAGCCGGCAATTTCGCAACAACATAAAATATCGTGTTTGCTATTCTGTCGATTCATACGGATAGTAAAAACATCTCTATCTTTTTATTAACAGAACGAACGATTGAATTGACAATTACCCTCGGATTTTTTATTTGCTAGATTCATTTTTTTTTAACCCCTTCATAAATAGTTTGTATACTCGCCGTCTTCAACATACTACCGCTAAATTTTCACAGCACAAAAATGTTATTTCGACGCAGTTCATTTTATTTACCGTGAGATTAAAAAAAAACGAAAATTACTAAGTTGGGTCAATTATTTATCAGCTAATAAGCCGTTGCCACATGGGAGAGGTCTTTCCATTTATGTGCTGTGTCTGACGCACGTGCTACGTCGTAGGAAGCGAAGGGCTTTTGTTCGGACTTTTATGATCAACCTCAGCGACTCTCTTGCCACCCCGCTCACGCGTTGCGGCGGCGCGTGGGGTTCAGTAAAATAGGGTTTTGTGTGTGGTGTGTGTGAGGAGGGGGGATGATAAGCACGACCCACTTCACCACAACAGAGTACATCACAGGTTTGGGTAGAAGTATATGTTTAGCTGGCATTACAAATTTACAATATCGACTTATATTCTAGACTTCAGTTTATTTTGCAAAAAATAAATAAATTTAAAATATATTTTTTATTAATAATTATTTATTCAAAGATGTCTTTATTGTCGATAACAATTTATATTTGAATGGTTTCGTGAACGACGAGAATATTTTTCGATCATTCGTTTTTGTAAATGATTTAAATAGTTTTTTTTTGAAAAATAATTTTCAAATCATAAATCTCAAATGTGGGTTTTCATTGTGGTAGCACCATCAATCTAATGAAAAGTTTCCATCATAATAAAAAGATTTTGCAAGAGAACCTCCAAATAAATGAAAGCGCGGCGACGTTTGAAATTACTCTAAATTATCCAAAGAAATCCTCTTCTTAATCCTGAAATATGGAAAAGGCTTAAATAGTTCACAATAGCACATTGATAAATATATGAAATCCAACATGCAAGGTGTTTATATTACTTATATTCTTTTAGAAATTCAATCCAGAACAATAGGTTTTTTCAAGTAACAAGGGGATCAAAATCCAAGACAAGATAAAACTTTAAATGGCCAAGAAACTTTTGTAGAGTACTAAAGCACCATTGTCGATTTATGATGCATCAACTAAAAAATAATTGAGGATAGCCTACAATTTTCAGACTATTTTCTTGCTTATTGAACTAACAAACTCGTGAAATATTGCATTTTGCTTAATTTCCATGCAATCAAATCTATAATCGATCGTTCACGAACATAGATGTCATCTACATTTATTCTTGCCGGAGTTTGCATGCATAACATATGGCATTAAATACAATGGGTGGAGGATGTCCATATTTATTTATAACCGACAAACAAGCTAATTAAGAGGAATATTCTCCAATCAAGGATTAGGAAAATGCACGACCATTTGGTTGGATAATTAAGAGTTGTGAAAGTCTAGTGCTTATTACTCTGTTTGTTTTGCCTAATATGAAAGATTTGAAAAAAAAAATAAAAAAAATTGCTTGTATTGCTTAAATATGTTAATGATAATATTGTCCTCGTTCACGAAAATAAATAAATAAAATTTCATTGAATAATTAATTTAAACTGTATAAACAATCATTATAAAATATTATTTGATAAATTATTTATTTTTTCGTGAAATAAATAAAGTCTAGCTTGCTTATATGACCAGTAATTAGCAATTGCAAGCTTTTTATTTTTGTTTTTTTTTTCCGAGTAATTGCAAGCTTGGTGACGTGTCTCGAGCGACTCCTCCAACGATATCCCTGTGCTGCCCCCACGTGTACGTGTTTGGGAACCCGACAAGCGCGTGTCGACACGCTCTGTAGGCATGACGTGGGGGGGAAGGTAATCGATGGGATGGGCACGACAATCACTGTTCTTGCTTTCTTCCTAACATGAGGAATGAACAATGGCGTGATGATACCGAGACAAGACACAGCCCCAAAACCAATAAGCTTCCCCAACTTGCACGTAAGAGGTTGACGAGCGAAACCCAATTTGCCGAGAGAAACCCCCACCAAAAAAAAAAAAAAAAGTGGCGCTTCAGACAACGGGACCGCTGTCTCCTCTCTCCTGTCTCTCTCAATCTCTCACACTGACAGTTCCAAGAAGGATTGATCATATCCAACTCCTTTAAATTTGGCATCAAAACGTATCCAACAATGGATCCGAAGACAGCAAGCGTTATTCGACTTCAATCGATCGCGAATATGCTGTGTCGGGTTTCAGCGGTTGATCTGTGTAGAGAGAGAGAGAGAGAGAGCAGGCGAACACCAAGGTCGAAGAATGAAGGGTCTCGAGCGCATGGCTTGGAATGCGTCAAGAGTCAAGAGATGAGCGACCCACGAGTTGGTTGAGCTCGCTCATGATTGTGAAGACGCGCGCATTCTTGATTTCTGCATGTGTTTCGATGACTAGGGTTCTGAATGAAGACATGGGGGGAGAGAGAGAGAGAGAGAGAGAGAGAGAGAGAAATCCTTCCGGCGTCATGTCAGGCGTGATGTCGGTATCCACATGCAGGGAGTTCAGGCATTCCCCAGCCGGAATGCATGGCTTTGCACGTGGATGGCGGTGGCAATTGTGATATGAAATTTGTTCGAAAAGAGTCAGTTACATATCATCCTTCGGGCTCCGAAGCTTAAAGAAAGTGGAGACCGACTTTTGTCTTTGTTGAGCTCCCGCCTTTCTAACCTGTCTCCCGAGATGTGGTGTAGATGCAAGAGTAGGATTTACAGTGGTACTGGTGTCATCAAGTTATTCACCTTCTTGATTACTTGTGGGTGTTCTCTAGATCATACATTTTGTTTAGAACCTGTCCTTTTTGTGGAGAAGAAACATCTACTGCAACCAACGTAGATAGTATGGCATGACCCAATTCGTCGTTAAACCAACTGAGGCTCAGGCGACATCCATTATTACCATCGACGGCGGGCAGGGCACCGGAACTTTCACTTCATGGAATGCGACTTTATCTCGTTTAGGGTCTTGATCATGCATGGAGTCACGAGAAAGCCGCTGACCTGATAGATGGAAATTTATAAGTTGTTGGTCTTCTCTTTCCCATGGAAGTTCGATCTGTAGACAATCTCGTTCCCAAAAAGCCTTTACTTTTATGGAGAAGCAACACGTACATGAGAGAGAGAGGGAGAGAGAGAGAGAGAGAGGGGTATGGACAAAGTGTTTGACTCCAGAGAAGAAGCTAGAACTTGTAAAAGCGTGAAGAAGCATACAGACCACAATCCAAAGCCTTTTTTGTCGCGATGCTCCCCGACGCTTTATGCATAGGAAATGATATGTCCCCCCCCCCCCCTCAGAAAGTATGGGTTCCCTTTCCCTCCCATTATCTTAACCCACCAACACGAACAGTAACTTTTTATTATTGCTTCATGCACAGTTGGGATTAGATTCAGAGAATTCAGCCAACACACTGGGGCGTGTTTCGACATCTATGTTTTGCTTGATCGTGCGTGCAGACACCCGTGCTTTTTCACGACAACCCCGTGGGAAAGTTCCACTTCCTAGGAACAGTATCTTAATTAGCTTGATCTGGACGACGATGATGAAGTGAAAAGTCCATTAAATGACCTAGGAAATGCCAACTGTTGAGTAAATTCCTAGATTCAACTGTTCCAAAGAGTTGGTTTCGAAGGTGGAGTGGTGGGGTGGGGGTTTCGCGTTTGCCCGTGGAGGGAACAAGGAACAAGGTGGTTGTCAATCCTAACTAGACTCCTATGGTCGTGTGGGTTAGTTTCTTCGCCATTTATTGTTACCGAAACTATCTGGTTTAATTAATAATTATTGATATGTCGTGAAATTGTTATGCACTTAAGCCAATGTTAGGGTTTGAGAGCAGTAATATAAATAGTGTTCTTTTTCAAACTATTAAGAGAAGAAGCGTATTTGAGCTGCATTTTATAATTCTTAATTTTATTGTGGATTCGCTTTTTCTCTATCCGTGATTTTTCCCTGCAAGGGTTTTCACGTAAATCTTTGTATTCTTTTTTTTTTCTCAGTTTTAATTTTATTTTAGTTTCTGCATTGTCATAACAATCAGTATCATAGCCTTAGGGTTTTTTGATCTTCTAGTTATGGCTTCAGTTCAACAACGAAATTTGATATTGAGAAATTTGATGGGAGCGGCAATTTCAACCTATGGCAGGTTCGTATGTTAACGATTCTTACGCAGCAAGGCTTGAAGAAATCTCTCTTTAGTAAAGGGAAGAAATCGAAAACCATGTTAGAGGAAACACGAGAAGAATTGGATGAAAAAGCTTTGTCCACTATCCAGTTATGCCTCACAAATGAAGTTTTGTAGGACGTATTAGATCAAAAAACAGCTGCAGGTTTATGAATGCAATTGGAGAGTATTTTTCTGAAAAAATCTCTCACTAATTGATTGAGGCTCAAGCAATGACTCTTCACTTTTCGTATGGATTAATGTGCATCCATTAAATCTCATATTTCTGAGTTCACTTGTATTATCTCTGAATTAAAAAGTATTGATGTTAAGATTGAGACGAGGATCAAGCTCTTTTGCTATTAGTTTCACTACCTCCCTCTTATAAGAATTTTAGAGAGACCATGATTGTTAGTAGAGAAACTATTGATGTTGAAGATGTCAAGACTAGTATGCCAAATAAGCATAAACTTGATACATAATTGACTTTTGAAGATAGTAATAATCATGGGGCTGGTTTAGTTGCTCGGGGAAGGTTTGTTAAGAGAAACAATAGTGACAAGAGCAGGTCAAAATTAAAGCATAGAGACTTGACTTGCAGCTATTGTAAGTCTGAGGGGCATATTAAGATAAATTGTTTAAAATTGAAGGCGAAGCAGTAGAGAGAAAATAGACATAATAAACAAAATCAAAAGAATGTCAATCATCACAATAATCACAACTACCAGAATAGATAGAATCAGGGAAACGAAAGTCCCGCTCAAGCTAGTGTTGTTAAAAAAAAAAAACAAAGACTTGTTATTGATTGCATATGATAAAGATAAATTCTGTGATAGTCTAATTCTTAATTCAGGCTGGTCGTACCACGTGTCCTAATCGTGATTGGTTCTCTACATACAACGAATATAATGGTGTTGTTATTCTAATGGGCAATAATGCTAAATGTAAAGAAGTTGGGATTGGGACTGTTAATATTAAGATGCACAATGTCATGATCATAACCTTAGATAATGTCAGATATATTCCTGATTTGAAGAAGAAACTCATCTCTTTTAGTACAGTTGATGCTGACGGTCGTAGATTTACTGTTGAAAGTGGAGTTATGAAAATTATGAGGGGTTCACTTTTGTTGATGAAAGGGCCAAAAATTGGCACTTTGTATTAACTGCAAGGCAGTTCAGTTACTGGTTTAGCTGCAATCTTATCCTCTTTGACATAATCAGATAATACTAACTTATGTCATATGGGATTAGGCCATATAAGAATTAGAGGGATAGAGGAGCTCGGTAAAATAGCTCTTTTGTGTGGCTAGAAAATTAAAAATTGAATTTCTATAAGCATAGTGCCTTTGGAAAATAGAAAAGGATCAATTTTAAAACAGGAATTCACACGACAAAGGGCACTCTGGAGTATATTCATTTTGATCTTTAGGGGCCTGCAAAAGTACTTTTGAAAGGCCTTAGTTCCACGTATATACTCACTTTTATTGATGATTTTTCAAGAAAAGCTTGGGTATTCTTTCTAAAGTAGAAAAGTGATGTTTTTGTTATAGTTAAGCTATGAAAAAATTGATCAAGAAGCAGACTGATAAGAAAATCAAGAGGGTAAGAACAGATAATTGGCTAAAATTTTGTGGAGGTGAGTTTAATGAGTTATGTAAAAGTGAAGCCATTGTGAGGTATCATACTATAGTGAGTACATCTCAGCAAAATGGTATTGCAGAATGCATGAACAGAACATTATTAGAAAGGAGTAGGTGCATGTTGTCTAACGCTAGTTTGGGCTGGGAGTTTTGGGCTGAAGTAGTCAATACAACTTGTTGGTTGATAAATTATTCTCCTTGCATATTTATTGAGTGCAAGACACCTGAGAAGGCATGGTCAGATAATCCGTTTAATTATTCTTCTCTTTGAGTATTTGAATGTCCAGCATATGCACATTTAGTAAAGGAAAATTAAAGCCTAGAGCAAAAAAATGCATCTTTCTTGGTTATGCTTCTGGTGTAAAAGGTTATACACTTTGGTGTTCTGATTCATCTAAGATTATCATTAGTAGAGATGTTATATTTTGATGAGTCTTATATGCTTCATCTTACCAAGGATTCATCTATGACTTGTCAAGAAAATTTTAAAAGTGCAGCGGAAAAGGTGGAGCTTGAAGTAACTTCTTCGCTACTAGTTCAATCGTCTATTGATAATACGGAGATTGACAAACCTGAAGAAAAAATTTTCTATTACTAGAGATAGACCAAGAAGAATAGTGACACCTCCATAGAAGTATGCGTACTTAGATTTTGTTGCTTACGCTTTTTTAGTTGTAGAGTCGATAGAGTATAGTGAGCCTAAAATGTACAAGGAAGCTGTTTCTTCAAAAGATTCGGCAAAATGGTTAGTTATCATGAATGAAAAGATGGAATCTCTTGAAAAGAATCAGACTTGGGAGCTTGTCAAACCACCAAGAGAAAAGAAATTATGGGTTGCAAGTAGGTTTTTAAAAGAAAGGAAGATATTCCTGGAGTTGAAGACATCAGATTTGAAGCTCGTTTAGTTGCTAAAGGCTATAGTGAGATAGAGGAAGTTGATTTTAATGATGTGTTTTCACCTGTCGTTAAACACAACTCTATTCGGGCTTTTCTTGCGTTAGTTGCTATGCATGAGAGTTGGAACAATTCAATGTGAAAACATCTTTCTTGCATGATGAACTTGAAGAGAAAATCTATATGGTCAACTAGAGGATTTTCCGTTTGAAGGTAAGGAAGATCATGTTTGTTTATTGAAAAAATGTATTTATAACTTGAAATAATCACATAGACAGTGGTATAAAAAATTTAATTTGTTTATGGTGCAACTTGGCTATTGTAGGAGCAAATATGATAATTGTGTATATCTATGCAAACTTCCAAACGGCTCTTATATTTATATGCTATTATATGCTGATGACATGTTGATTGCAGCAAAAGATAAATTTGATATACATAATTTGAAGGCACAATTAATCGCTAAATTTGATATGAAAGATTGAGGTGTAGCAAAGAGTGTCCTAGGCATGGAAATTCAACAAGATCGAAAAAGAGGAAAATTGTATCTTTCCCAAAAAGCTAAATTGAGAAGGTATTAGATTTTCTTGGCATGAAAGATGCCAAACCAGTAAGTACTCCTCTCATTGCTCACTTTAGATTATCAATTGGTTTATGTCCACATACAAATCGGGAAATACAATATATGTCACATATTTCATACTCTAGTGCAGTTAGTAGCCTTATGTATGCTATGGTTTATACTCAATCCAATATTTCACATGCTATTAGTGTGGTAAGTAGATATTTATCATGCCTAGGCAAAGTTCGTTGGTAGACAGTGAAGTGGATTTTAAGATATTTGAAGGCACTTCAAATTATGGTTTAGAGTTTGGGAAAACTAGTGACATTCTTACAGGATATGTTGATTCTGATTATGCTGGTGACCTTGATAAGAGGAGGTTTTAACTGGCTACATCTTTACTATTGGAGATTGTGCAATCAATTGAAAAGCTTCTTTACATCATATTATTGCTTTGTCTTCTATAGAGGCAGAGTATATGACTATTACAGAAGCAGTTAAAGAGGCTACATGGCTAAGAGACTTATTTGGAGAGTTTAGTGTGGATTATGGTATGATTGTTGTCTATTGTGATAGTCAAAATGTTATACGTCTTACGAAAGATCAGATTTACCATGAGAGGACAAAGCACATTGATTTGCGGTATCATTATATTCAAGACATGCTTGTTGATGGCTATATTAAGGTCCTAAGGATTGGCACAGAAAATAATCCAACTAATATGTTGACAAAGTTTTTGCCTATTGCTAAATTCAAGCATTGCTTGGATTTGGCTGATGTTTGCTGGAACTAAGTTCTCCTCTGGTGGGAGGAGAAGATTGCTTATTACTTATGTCTACTTGAGGAATTCAAGACAAGATGGAGATTTATTATATGTCTTGAATTAATTATGGGCTTGGGCCAACGTTAAGATTTGAGGACAATAGTATAAATATTGCTTTTTCTCAAACTATTAAGAGAAGAAGTATATTTGAGTTGCTTTTTCTAATTTTTGATTTTATAGTGGATTTCGCTTCTCCTCTTCCCGTGGTCTTTCTTGGACGGGTTTCCACGTAAATTTTGTGTTCTTTTATTCTTCTTAGTTTTAATTTCATTTTAGTTTCCGAATTGTTATAACAATGATGCGTAGTTACGTACACTACACAGATTCCTGCCAAAAGCATGTGTTTATATCAAGGTATGGAATATTTGGAGGGGAAATTTTATATCTGAATGTGTATTTGTGTTCACGGAAAAATGTGTACATGAAACCATTTCATTAAACATTGGTAAATGAATCTATAGTGCACTTATTTCAACTCGGACAATATCACAACGTAATCTCTTGACACGCAAATGCACGGGCAGATCAATTTCATATTATTTCATGAATTACGACTTTAATTTACTATTTAGGAACGCAACAAAGAATTTCCGTGGAAATCAAAAGAAATTAATCAAGATTAATGATTGAAAGAAGATATAAAATAGAAAACTCATCGCATAGATAATGTGATGGATGGAATGAACCATAATGTTGAATCTTTAGGAGAAGTTGTGTCTGCTTTAGTTGGATCGATGTGAGTCCAACCCATTATTCCTTCATGTGGCTGACACGACCTAATGGATTGTCTACCTGATATCTTATCAAACACATTCACTCAGTGACGTA
Source organism: Psidium friedrichsthalianum (assembly GCA_019149425.1). NCBI lineage: Eukaryota > Viridiplantae > Streptophyta > Magnoliopsida > Myrtales > Myrtaceae > Psidium > Psidium friedrichsthalianum. The sequence continues at coordinate 21,117 of JAGVVM010004353.1, forward strand.
ACAAACATCAAATAATGTGACTATCTAAGCGTGACTATCTGAGCATCACAATCATTAGATTCAATGAGCAAGTCCTGAAACTTAATATTAACCAGCCAAGCAGTTACTCATCAATAATTAATTATATTATCTGAAGAGAAATGTCAAATAATACTATAACTGATTTACAAGATTAGCATGCTCAAATGATGTGGCAAACTTCGACTAGTGTTGGATAAGTTCAATTTGTTTATATGTTGACCTGTAGTTTTGCCACAATGCTCAATAGATCAATTCTGTAAACCGTCCAACAGATTCGGCATTACTGTATTATGAAATTATGAGTTATCTCTGTGATCTTAGTGCAATTACGGTGTTCTAACAATTTATTCATCTAAAGAGTTTAATCACGCTTATGCACACACGGATGTGTGTGTGTGTGTATGCATTGTTTGTAAACACATGCGAAGTGAAATTAGGGCTTGGTATTGACTGGCAATAAACTTTGTGGTCATCTTAATGTTGCATACTACACCTTGCATCTTGAACAGGTTGGCAGTTCATTGCTCACATAACCCAGAGTCCGTTTATTTTCGGGAAATTGGTTTTTAATTTTCCAGAATTTAGATGGCAAAAAACTAATCAATCGTTGAAAAACATTTTCTATGAATTGAAAACAACGAGTTTAGACCGGGCGAAAACAACTTCCTCTCTTGGCAAGAAGAAAATTACTATCCCTAAATCACCAAATAAATTAGAGTTAATCATTTTTTTTAAAATGATTTTCATGAAAATTAATTTTTTATCCTTAAATTTTCAGTGAAATAAATGCATCCTCGAAATAATTTTTTCTTGCTTATGGTGCAAAAAAGGTTGGATGGTCAAAGAAAAGCAGCTCCTTTGATGGTCCTACGGGGAGAGCCAATCCCCTCCTTTATTCTGTACTTGGACAATTGACCCATTCCTTAAAGTCAACCTTCCCTTGACTTTCTGGTGGAAAAAATATCCTTTTGTCATTGTTTTTTCTTTCTTGATAGTTAGCCTTCCTCTCGTGACTTGAAGCATGAGAAATTTATGTAAAATTTTTGTGACCAGTTACTCCTACAATTGATGGGAACTTCCTCCTGGTGACTGGCGGAAGGAGGGCCTTCCTTGGCTTTTAGGGTTTCATTGATGTAGCTATGGCTCGTCTCCTTCTAAATTGGAATTTACTCCATGGCTGATATAATTTGATTTGCAATATCATCACTGCCTCACTGGTGTGTTTCTCTTGCCCTAAATTGAGCATGCATGTACTTTCTCTAGCGCCCCTTCACGGCAACCGGTTGGACTACTCACCTTAATTAATTCAACAATGGAAGCTAGATAAGAAACAATGCATGATCATCTCATGACAAAAGCTCACTCCTTGTTTTGATCGTTTGATGGCGTGTGAAGTGCTCACTATGTGTTCAATTTGTTTATTAATTAAAATTATATCTGTTAATATATGTTAATTTTAATTAGGGTTGTTCATATAGATTTATCAAAGTCAACCTTTTCACTTTCCGTCAAAGCTAAAATATTATGTGCGTTTCAAAAGATTACGAAAGAATTCTAGCTCAATATTCGTGTCTAAAATTTTGCTCTTTTGACGAGTGGAAATGCAACCAATCTTTGATTTCCCATTTTTTTTTCCTTTTTCTTTTGCTTAGACCTTGCACAATGGCACAAAACGTAATTAATTTGAATTTCCGAAGAAGATACCTGTTTCATTTCTTTTATGGACAAAAATTTTAGAATGGGTCTAGCGCAAATACTCTATATAGGGATTATCATAAGTCGCTTGCATCAGTAATGTACGATTTGAGTAATAAATATCATTCACTAGGATTACAAAGGTTCGAAGTTGACAAGCCCGTAATCACAGTTCGGCCGACAAAAAAGCGAATACCCGGTAAATCTTATTAAGAATACAAATTGCTTTGGTTATTGCTGGCGAGATATGTCTCAACTCGTCCAAGCCCCATTTAGGAGGAAAACATTTTTTGAAAGTGCGTTGATATGCAACCGGTTGATTCTCGGACTTAGTTTTTTTTTTTTCCTCGTTCTCCTGTTTTATCTTTGATCATTGTTTTGTACTCATATTCATTTCTTTTAAGGTCACAGTCGCACCACCCCCAATATTCTTAGCATTTATACTAATATTCGTTTTATAAAAGGTCCAGCCGCATAGCCCCATTCTTCTTTGCAACCAGATAAGATAAGGTCATCGGGTTTGTGTGGAATGATCGTGTGCATAGCCCCAGTCGAGGTCCCTCTTTGAGATTGACATCACCATCCTCTTCTCATTTCCCTCCCTGAATTTAGGTTTATTCCTTCCCTATGGCTAACCAAAAAGTCAACCGTGATGACTCGATCATAAAATTTTCGTATATATTAATGCGATAATATCTAGATGCTTGTTAGTTGTTGATGTTGCTGCTGACGTTAGGTCTTTTGACGAATATGTTGAATTCCTATAGAGTTCGATTTAGCATGAAAGGAAAGGATCGAGCTCAGTCATGAATGCCTCGGTTTGAAATATGAACCTATCTCGACCAATTTGTATGTCCGGTTGAGCATGAAATGATGATGTTCGATGAGGGGTGAATTGAGAGCGACATGCCTTCCTATTTGCTAAACATAAATTGTCTTTTCTTAATCTTATGTCAAACGTCGTTTGCTTCGTTTCCTTCTTGGTCGCTCAATTGGGTTGGTGCCTAACTCCCCAACGAGCGAGAGTGAGTTTCACTTTCTGCTGGCAAGCATCGGGCAATGATGCTTGAGTTAGGTAAAAGTGTCTCTTTCCATATGTTCTCCGGCTTTTCTTAAAGATCGAAGAGACAGGAAAGATAGAATATATATACACGCGCACTCCTAACTTTATGGCCAATCTTTCAAAATGAAAAAGAAAAAAGTAATCTCTCGCTTGACAAACTTCACCTAACTAGGTTTAAGGTCCTTCCATGCCTGGCTGAAACGAAAAGTCTTGAAGGAGATGGAGAAACTTCGGATCCATGACGAGAGAGATAATTTTGTGTTACATGAAAAATTAAGTAGTACAAGCGACAATCGAAAAAGATTAGAACGTACTAATTTAGAGAAATCGTCGCTGGAAAGTACACACATGCTAGGGTATCGACACTGAATTCGCGCCATGGAGATATTGAAAAATTGGTGCAAATATTACCATGTTGGCCATCATTAGGTTAGGAAAAAAGATGAGGTTATTGGATAGTCTTTTTTTTTTCCCTAATAATTAAGAAAGACGGTGATGTAGATCCGGCTACCTGAAGGCTCGTTAGCCTTCAAATATAGGCTATTGGGAAAGCTCTAACTCTCCGGAAACGGAATGAGATTAGAGGTTAAAGTACTCGGTATTTAACTGTACAAGCAGAGAATCATCAGGAGTATCTTTCTCCATTTGTTGCACCATATGCCTAAGGAATTTAAACAATAAACTAAAAGGGTGAGGTAATTTACCAAAAAATTCCTGACAGATCAACCCACCAGATCCCACTTCTATTTTGAGGTTGCCATGAGTTTTCCATGAAGATCTTCCTTAACTCAGCAGCTTGCAAACCCTATGTACCAGTTATATATAAATCTTTAGCATGTTTAAGCAGTCATGACTCAAGATAATTTGCACGTGGTCGATTAGATTCGAACGGGTAATATCCAGTTCCTGAGCTGGAAATTATCCACCCCAACTAACAACGCCCACTCCCAAGGTTAAGTAGTCTATTTTTCAGTCCCACAAGCGAAGAAGGTTTCGACTCTTGACAAATGCCGCTTGGCTACTCGGAATATTGTGCAAAATTTAAGGAGAACTACATAGAAACGATAATTGAATATCCTGAAAAAATAATACAAGCGACCCAAAAGATCTATCTAAGTATTTACAAAAAGAAATATTCAAAGTTGTACATATATTTAACATCCGACCCATAAATAATCGAGTCGGGTCCATTTTGCCTTTGCGGATTTACATGTATCACATATGAGATGAATGATGTACTTTAGTCCAGATTTAATTTGTTACCCTACTTTATGAAATGTCTGCTTGAGCTTAGAAGAAAATAGGGCATATATTTGAAAAGGGCAGGAGCTAAGTCATGGCAGCCTTATCAAACCTAGAAAAACTATATTATATCATTAACCTTCACAATCAGATCAATTAATAACTCTCTGTTGTCACATCACTTCTCCTTTTGAGTAAAGTTTTCTTCTTTTTAATTATGCTGCAAATCTGGTTTAAGAGTTAATGATTATAGTTTTCTTGGCCAAAGAGGATTCTGATTAGTTAGGTCGGGTAAGATTGCCAACAGTCCTCTCAATAAAGAGCCTTTTCACCTTTTCGTTTCCCTAAAGAAAAGTTAAAGTGCACTGGCTTTCCGTTTTCACCTATGCTTTGCCTAGGAATCTAGTATACTAGACAGCCACTAAATGTCATTAAAATTCCAATTTTATCCCCTTTTTTTAGTTGTTAAGGGTTTGGGGCAATTCTCTAATCATGATTTGTCAAACCAGCATCACTTATTAGCTTTAATAAAGCCTAAAAGCGACACATGTCGATCATTCATATGTTATAGATGTTTGGCGTACCCGGTCATAAGCTGCTTAGAGAAGTTGGGAGATGACCGAGAGCTCTAATTTTTTATATCACACGCGAGTTCTCTTTTGAAAAGCTATGAATCGATTCGGTTGATTGATCTGCTTAATCTTGTAAAATATGTTATCCACCCTGAAGTTATTGAAGCTATTCGGCTGTAAAAGGCACAAAACCTAGTTACATAGTTTGAACTCTTGATATAATATATACCAAATTCGAGGGTTAGCATGACGATCGAATTAATTAAATAACCTAATTGCAGGATCAATTTCTTTGTACGTTAATTGTTAGTAAGGGTCAAATGACGATCAAGTTTGAGTGGCGTGCGTCCCAACCTTGAACCTAATTAATCGATTTATTTGGTCGAACTCAAATGCGAAATCACCATTAGTTTGGTTAATCGAAGGATCAAGTGTGTCGAGGCTTGTGTTAGAAGCCGAGTTAATAAAATACTACACTAAGGGGACTCGACTTAGGTGATTCCTCCACATATTGTGTAATTTAGGACGCTTGAATATTTAAACTTGAAAAGAAAAATTCTCGTATCCCACCATTCATGCTTATGTCACTTTTAGCTCCTTTCTCTTTTTTCAATTTGTATTACAGTTATTCACTTTGGTTGTATATATTGAGCCAGAGAATTTATACTCTCGGACCAATCTATTATTTAGATTTCGGTACGCCACGAATGAATAAATCATACATGAATTTTCACGTCAAGGGCCGTGCGAATTTCTCTTACAGGAGTAATCACCTCAATAATGTACTTCTTTAGCGCCCCCGTGCAACGCACATGAGGCTAATTTGCAAGTCTCTGGCACCATGACATTCCCAATTTTTTTTTCCCTCAAGTGATGCTAAAGACATGAAGAGTGATTTATGATCATTTTGATAAATTCTTGCAGAGTACATATATATTACAAGGTCGTTATAGATATCCACTGAATTAAATTTATCACTTTGCTTTGCTAAACCATCCTCGTCCTTAATCCCTTATGCTAAAGTCTTGTTTTTCCATTTCATACAGGATCGGCCCACCCACTACATATGTGATTTGGGCCTTGCTCGACCTTGTCAGTCAAGCCCATTGGGCTTTCAATGCCAATGTTATTTTCGCCTCCACCCCGCGAAGAGGTCGCTGACCACAATTAAATGAACGAATAGAGAAACACCAACCACCCTAGTTGGTGGGTAAAACGTCACATGTATGAGGTCACATTACAAACATCCAGTTGACGTGGACGACCCCAATGATCACGCAACGACACTTATCAATTTATCTAAAAAGGCATGGCGAATCAGATGTTGCGTCGTGTCTACGGCGTCGTCGATATTATGATAGTATAAATTGCGAGGCTAATTTCGAACACGATTGTGATCGGATTTGTGATTTCGATAGGTCGTGCTTTCTTTCCCGGGGTGGAGGAAAGAGGAGACCGCTCTTGTTCAATTTACAAACGAGCCATCTTCAATCATATGACTCAGGCTGGAATAATATGTGTTGGAAAACTTCCTAAGTCGGATTGGTCAAAGACGCTATGGCAAAGAGGGAAGGGAAAAACATCGTCAAAAGACACGAAGGGCCAACGTTAGTACCGCAAGTTCTGGGAAAAAGGAAAAAAAAAAAAGAAAACAATAATAACCAAATAATTAAACAGTGACGGCGCTCTCCCGATAGTTAGGGTTTCTCTGCATCTCCCTTCCCTCTTCAACTTCCCCCTCTCTACAGTCTCCGGGCTCGGCACGTCGCTTAAATCTCTGCTAATGCATCATTAGATTCTCTCTCCAGGTACCTATCTCTCTCTCTCTCTCTCGCTCGCTCTCGCGTGGTCGTCTCCGTCAACGAAGTCATGAACAGTCCACGTGCAACCGCGGTGCGGTGCTTCGTCGTGAAGGATGTTATTGGTGTTGCTGACTAGATTGAAGGACGACGTAGATGGTAGTTGCAATGTTTTTTTTTTTCCCCTCACGTCTTGTCTCCGCAAGAGTCGTGTTTTCCCCTGTTTCGTCTTGCCTTTCGCAAGCAGCCGAAGGGCGAGCGCGCTGTTACGTAGCTCGCCGAGCTGAAGAGGGGGGGGGGGGGGGGGGGGGGGGGGGAGAGGAGTTTCAAGCTTGACGGTATTTCCATCGGAGGATGCTCTGTGAAATTGTGATTATTGAGGAAATCCGTTCGGTTTTTCTTTTGACTTTTTCGACTTTCGGTTGTCGTTGATCTGTGGATTATTTACCGCGACTGTTTGAAGATGGTTGGTCGCTTAAAACTGTCTACTACTGGGGTTAGAGTCTGGAATGAAGATATGCATAGATCAGTTTAGGCCCATTTTGGTGGAAAACTAGGTGTTACTTACCTTCTGGATCAACTAACAAGTATCTATGATTCAATGCATCCAGCCGAAATTAACTCACTTGTCGTGTTTTCTTTCAAGTAGATGCTGAGGAAATTATAGCGTGGGCTTGTTGCGCCTAATTAAGTGGGTAAGTATGAGCTATTTCTCATCATTGGTACACAGAGCGGATGGAGTGGGGGAAAGGGATCGTAATGGATACCACATTCATTAGCTGCATGCTTTCCGTCTTTACATAGGACAGAAGACTATTTTGCCCAATATGGAAACTCAAAATTCAAGCGTCGCAAGAGCTGAAGAACTCAAACTTCAAGCAAATGAAGCATTCAAGGGTAGGAATTTGCGCTTGCATTTCGCTTTACTTCTATCCATGATTTATGTATTAGGAGACTTGTGTATTATGTTGGGTTGCTGGTAATAATTGTGGTTTTCTGCCTTTAATGGAATGTATCCGAATAAAATTTGTGCGTCTTTCCCAATTTTTCTTGATTTTAACCCTAAAGGAAGTATTGAGGACGAAGTAATTGATAGAATGGGTACTAATTAGAGGAGGAAGGAGTTTTCACTTATAAAGAAAGCTGGAAGAAAATAGTCCTTATGCCAATAGAACCTTATTTGAGTTTTATACCTTCCTCAAGTTTTGAAACTTTTTTCTCCTCGCACAATTATTTTGAGAAGTTATGTCTATTTTTTTCTCTACTTATAATGACCTGTGTCAACTTCTTCAAATGTAGCCCACAAATATGCGCAAGCTATTGATCTGTATAGCCAAGCAATTGAATTGAATGGTGAGAATGCTGTATACTGGGCCAACAGGGCACTTGCTCATTCTAAGCTGGAGGAGTATGGAAGTGCCATACAAGATGCTTCCAAGGCTATTGAAATCGACCCTAGATACTCAAAGGTGTGCATAAATCAAAGAATGTTGTGTTCTCCCCTGTGATTGCACATGTTGTTCGCTCTGTTGATGGCTTCATGTACTTTTTAGGGCTATTACAGACGGGGTGCGGCTTATCTTGCCATGGGCAAATTCAAAGAAGCGCTCAAGGATTTTCAGCAGGTATTTTACTCTCATCAACTTTTCTTTTCAATACCTGTTTTCATGCTGGGAAAGTAGCAGTTGAATGCATTATAGGTTCATTCTCAAATGATACATTAATTGGGTCTGCGGTTGTTTATACTCTTTGGCTTGATTTTGTTGTAACTGATTGACAATTTTCAATTATGAAGAATGGAGGTGCTTTCTATGCTTCCTTTTTTTTTTTTTAATAGAGTACAGGTATATATGACAAATCCTGTCTTGGAATAGGTTGTCCAGCAACCCTCATCCACAATCAATGATTTGATTAAAAATCGCATAACTGCAACATTTTGGAGCTTTGGTCTGTGATTTATTTGTTATTGATGGATCTTATAATAAAATAATTTCTGACAGTTGAAGGTCATCTTTTATATTCAAGAAAGGATGAGTTACCCTCGACAATGATCCTTTGTTGAAGCTTTTTGTCACCTTGATATCACCAGGATTAATGACCCATATATTGTTACTTCCATTGTGCATTTATAAACAAATTTGTTTTGTAGGTTAAAAAACTCTGTCCGAATGATCCTGATGCAAGCAAGAAATTAAAGGAATGCGAAAAGGCAGTAATGAAACTCAAATTTGAAGAGGCAATCGCTGTACCACAATCTGAGAGGCGATCCGTAGCAGATTCAATTGATTATCATTCTATAGGTACTTTTCTTATTGAAAAAGGAATTACTCTTTTTTTGTATGTTATATCCTCTGTTTTTATTTACTTCCTTCTGCTGAATATGTCTCCACATGTTTAACTTCGCAAGAAGTAGGCTTTTTTTTTTACTCCCTTGAAAATTGTATTGAGGCTCGCAAAGTTAAATTGACTTTTTTTTTTTTGGTCAAGTCTTCTGGATATTCATATGGGTTTGTATATTTGAATGTAACTTGCATTTTGAAATGATATAATTTGTCTGTGGTGCTGCTTGCCATCTGAAATTAATATCGTGTAATGGTAATATGTGGCGGGACATTACTGAATTCTAAAAAGTAGGGATGCATTGCAATGGAGGGATTTAGGGATAATTGGTTGTCCTTTTTTAGTGATTGGATGGTTTTGTGAAGAAGAGAAAGTTTTGATGAGGAGGAGGGTAAAATTGAGGGAGTTTGAAGTTTCTCCTGAAAAATCACTTATGTAGAAGTCTGCCTTGTGTACTGTGAGCTAAATCTTTGATTTTTAGGAGAGAAGATTAGTTGGTTTGGTAGTTTAAGTTCAATGCATTCTTATTCGCCTCCTTTCCCACTGAAGCCCACTAAAGATTCTTTGGGACAAGAGAAGTAGATGAAGTAAACACGAAGTTTCCCTCTGATATTTGATTGAAAAGGTTATCTATTTTGGTCTCATTTGACAACCCTAGAGGAAAAAAGCACCAATAAAGTTATTTTGTTCTACAAATTGGTGCTGCACTACTTTACGGGTATGATCCTGCTATTTAGCCCAAAAAATGAGCTTTGAGAGGGTTAGGTCATGGGAGTTGTATATGAAACAAATTCAGAACCTCTATGGTTTAGAAGTTGCCGAGAATTATTCTAAATTTATCTGAAGATATAAGGAATGCATAAAGGATATCTTGGGGAGTTTCACATGTCAGGTTTGCTGGAACACGTGGTGGTGCATAGCAATGACATTTTTAAAGTTCTCACCTCCTACCAATGTCATTCTGTCTCTATCAGAATCATTGTTTCTTTAAAGTTTGAATCTTCGATAACCTGACAAATCATAGTTTTCCCTGTCAAGAAATATTGGGGGAGCACCCTATCTGGGTCAAGATCATCTAAAGAGCAAAACTTAGTTAAAATTGCGGAAGGGGATGGATAATGGATGGTCAACATCTTTTTTGGGAAACCTAGTATCAATGAGACCATAAAGAAAGCTTTCCTTAATTCGATGATGAAATATTTATTTAGTAGTTAAATCGCATTAAGGAGTACTACTAAAATATTTTAAATATTTTTTTATCATTATAGGAACGGTCCCCAATTCATCGTCTTTGCCTACCCAAGCGGCTGTAGCTTCTGTAGCAGTTGCAATTGTGGCAGCAGTGGTAGTGTTGGTGGGAACTGCAGCAGCTGCAGTTGTTCTGATGCTGCTGGTGTGTCTAGGGGCCTATTGGTGGGGTTATGGCGGTGGCCTCTTTTCTAGGAGTTCAGATGTTGACCTAGGTTTGGGTCCATTGAGCTTTGAAAATACCTGATTGGTCATTCTTCTAACTATTACTAACAGAAAGATCTGCATATTTTGATGCTAATTGGAGGATAGAAAAGCGTTCTTGGAAATTAGCAAATGGAATTCTCTTGCATGTTTCCTTTTTTCATTTTTTAGGATTCTTGTGTGATCTTGTGTGATCATCGTACATCTTTGAGAATGATGATATGCGTAAAGTGGTTTTTTATGCTTAGTTAGCAGTATGGAGAGGCTAGTGTCTTGCTAAACAATTCTTCATACCAAATTAGAAATGCATATGAAAGGAGATTTGGGACATTCATAGTTTTTATGTTTTCTTTTTTAGCTACTTCTTGCTCCCAGGTAACAGCAATAATAAAAATTATGGTATTGGTATTCTTTTCTTCCTTCCTTTCCTTTTAAGAGACATTCCATCAATTCAGCCTCAAAGTTTGATATTGGCGGGGAGTTCTAGAAAGTTTGAATGGTTCATTGTGAATCTGAATAATGTCCTTCCAAAATCTCAGTTATGCTGTTGAGGTTTCTGTATATGTAAACTTTTGAAATATTTAACATGACATTGTCTTTTAAATGTGTTTCCTTTCCGACTTTCTTACATTGTGCAACTTTTAAGATACCATTGGCTTTAGTGTCTAGTTTTTGCAAAATATGCCAGATATGCAATTATCAGGGGTCCTGTGTCCTAGCAATTTATTCAGCAAAAAATGATTTTTTCATGGATGCAGACTTTATCAACTCTTTTACTATCATTCAACATAACAACCGTAATTTCTTCACTTTTTCTCTTTCTGTTTGTTCTAATGCAGATGTGGAGCCACAGTATTCTGGTGCAAGAATAGAGGGAGATGTCGTTACAGTGGATTTTGTGAAAAAGATGATTGAAGATTTTAAAAATCAGAAGTGCTTACACAAGAGGTATGTTTGGTGACAACAAATTGCTAGTCAAAATTTGTTTCGGTATTTCCTGGGCTCAGCATATTGCAGTGCTGCAGATACGCGTTCCAGATTGTCTTGCAAACAAGAGAGATGTTGCGGGCATTGCCTTCTCTTGTTGATATAAATGTTCCTCACGGAAAACGCTTCACTGTTTGTGGTGATGTACATGGTCAGGTAATTTTCCTTTACATTCAGCGTCCTAAACCTTATAGATTTGATGGGGGAAAACTGTATACAAAAAGTTAGCATACAGGCTGGAGTTCATCTCAACTATCATGAATATTTTATTGGCCAGTAGAGCATACATAAACATTTACTTTGGCAACTTTACTCCTGAGCAGGCAAGGGAGAGAAGAGCTGGAGTGGTGTTTCTGATATCTCATTTACCTAATGGATGTAGTTCTGTGCCAGCGAATGAACCTCGTCTGTCTCTGTTGACATAAATTGCTTGGTTGCTGAAGTTTTACTGAGCTGAATAGAGTCTTTCTTTCTGACATTTCTTAATGGTGGTGATGTTGGCAGTGAGTAGGACAGATAGGAAATTCTGACAGTAGAGACTGGTAGAGAAGTCACTCGCGGGAGAATGTAGGTGCTTGGTGAAGAAAATGGATGGAAATAGGCACATAGGGAATAAGTTTACAGTGTACTCAGACGGCCATCTGAAAGCATGTGTGACAATGTTTCTGTATCATTACCTGCTTTGGCGAACAGGTTCCTGATGCCCTTATAAACCATTGAGCTTTATTTTTCCTTCCAAGTTGTTGCTTATATTGAGTGGAGATGATGGTCGATTGTGCATAGGGTGTAAGATTGATTCAGCACTCTATTGGCTTTTGCATGGGAAGGTTTCGTCCACCCCCCTTTTCCTCCCTTTGCTCTCTTCTTCCGCGGTTGGAAGCTTCATCCCTTTTTCTTAAGATGAGATTTTAACCTTGTAATTGTGGCTTGGTTGCTGTGACATCTTCAAGATAATGTCTTTGATATCTGTATGTTGAACATTGTGTTGTTAGTTTCATTACTAGACTATTGAATCATAGATTGTAAGTTAGTGTTCATTTACCATCGTAAGTTAAATTTACATTGAGTAAAATATAGAACATTTTATATTCTCATTTTCCGTGATCACTCATATTCTGGAATTGCTTGTGTTGCTTCTTGCTGAAAATTGTACGTCTACTTGGTTAGCCAGTGCTAATTCATTCTTCATATGCAGTTCTATGATCTTTTGAATATCTTCGAGTTGAATGGGCTTCCCTCAGAAGAGAATCCTTACCTATTCAATGGTGACTTTGTGGACCGAGGATCATTTTCTGTGGAGGTGATCCTTACCTTGTTTGCACTCAAGTGCATGTCTCCATCAGGTAACTCCGCTTTTGTCATGCTTTCAATTTATAGTAGTATCATTTTCTCCAAAAGAGTGGCTATGTCATTTTGTTTCTGTTCACAAGAGCACCTTCTTAGGGACTCACACTTTCTTGTTTTCTTCATTTCCTGTCACGCATTATTCTACGCATCTTAACCTATATTAAAGCCTATTAGAACCAGTGCAAACTGCACGCCATATTCCTTTTGGTTTAAGATCTAAGACATTTTGAACTTTTTTCAGCTATATATCTTGCCCGAGGAAATCATGAGAGCAAGAGCATGAATAAAATTTATGGCTTTGAGGGAGAAGTTCGATCCAAGTTGAGTGAAACATTCGTCGAGCTCTTTGCAGAAGTGTTCTGTTGTCTTCCTTTGGCACATGTGATAAATGAGAAGGTTTTCGTGGTTCATGGAGGCCTTTTTAGTGTTGACGGGGTGAAGCTTGCTGACATCAGGTCAATCGATCGGTTCTGTGAGCCTCCTGAGGAAGGTGAGTTGCAATTTCATTACCTTTAATAGCCCGTAACAATGCTTTGTGCTGGGATTTTCTGTCGCAGCCCCAGATCTCTCTCTCTCTCTCTCTCTCTCTCTCCCCACTGTCTCCAAGCCATCATTATCCAGCATCTTTTACTGCACATGAAGAATAGGTGTTTGAGATGATCTGTGCCATTTAGATAACTTTTGCTTTATGTTATTATCTGATTTTGTCAGGTTTGATGTGCGAATTGCTTTGGAGTGATCCCCAACCATTACCTGGAAGAGGTCCTAGCAAGCGGGGTGTGGGTCTTTCTTTTGGTGGAGATGTCACCAAAAAGTTTTTGCAAGAAAACAACTTAGGTATTATTTACTGTGCTTCAGCTTCTGTTTTCCTTGTGTGCGGGTGGCTCCTCCTTGGTAAGCTTGTCAAATTTCTCTTATCATTTTAGTGACTTGACTCCCAATCTCCTCGACAGATTTGGTTGTGCGATCACATGAAGTTAAGGACGAAGGCTATGAAATTGAGCATGATGGAAAGCTTATTACAGTATTTTCTGCTCCAAATTATTGTGATCAGGTACTTGGATATTCCGAGTTGTTACGCTTTGTTCTGTTTGCAACAGTGGAGTATATGAGCAGCAGTCCTGTCTCTTTACTACTGCCATGACAATCGTTGAGTCATTATGCTTTCTCTATTTGTTGATTTAGCCAAAAAGGAAGAAAGAATCTGTCTTGGTTTTATCTAGTTATACATATTTTTAACCAATTGATTTGTCTCTCTCAGATGGGTAACAAAGGTGCTTTCATTCGATTTGAAGCCCCTGAGATGAAGCCCAACATCGTCACATTTTCTGCAGTGGTAAGTTACTCATTTGACTTCCCCTCCTGTGGATTTTTTTACTTTTTCACTAGTGTATAGCTGGCTTAGGAAAGACCAAGTGCCCCGAGTTATTAATCCGAAAATAAATTGAGATTGTTTTCACTAATTTGTTGGATTCTTTTGACAAAATTGCAGCCGCATCCTGATGTGAAGCCGATGGCATATGCAAACAACTTCCTCCGTATGTTCTCATAGTCCACGAATCTGATTGAAAAATGCAAGGTTGCTACCAGTGCAACAGTATGAATCTGGATTAGCAGAAGTGCTCCATGTTCCGGGTATGAGGTGCAATTTCTTTCAGCTGACGTAACGAAGAGATAGGTGCGATAGGTTCATATGCAAATTGTAGCTTTGATGGTTTCCATATTGCCCCCCTTTTTTGACCATTTTTGACTCCTGGGTCCCTGAGTCGGTTTGGTGAAAAAAACATCGTTGTACTGTTGGCGTCTCCTGTAAAGTATTGGTCTTTACTGTCCGACAATTTGTGCTATCATAACATTCTCTTTTCTTCTTTTCTTGGTCATTTGAATCGGAAAATCAAATAAAGTTGCTATTCTTTGCTGGTCGAGTTTCCCTTGCTGACCAAATCCTAAGCAGAAAGTCAATCTATTCTGAAGCAAAGAGAAGATGAAATCGCTTGCGGGGACCAAATTTATTCCCCTCGTCCAATGAGCATTGGCTTGTGCTTGAGGGAGATTGTTCATCGACTTGTGTTAACGTAATGCTTAAGAAGAGGATTCATCTGGGATTTTGATCTTTTCGTGGGAGTGCTGACCGAATCGTCAACGGCTTGAACAAATGTAGAAATGTTACAGGCAAAGAATCGATTAACGTTGGTGTCAACTCCAAATGCGTTGTTTAGTATTGTGGAACGAGGATTCTGCACCCCAAAGAACAATTATGCGATTCAAATATGCTTTGCGAAGCAAATTTTGAAAAAAACTAACAAAGGCGTTAGTGTTGCTTAAGATAGACCGCGAGGTGGAATACTACCAAAGTAAAATCCGGCAAAAACCGCAAACACGAGTTTTCTCAGAAAACTCAAAGCACTAACTTGTCAAATGGAGTTACAGTTCAGAGGAAAGAGCCTTCCGGTGGCGGTAAGTCAGCTCGTCCTAGAGGAGAGTAAGCTTTGCATAGAGTAAGCCAGCAATGTACCTTTGACCCATTCCACACTGACTGTAGATAATACTAAAACAACAGGAACTAGAAGCCTCGTCTGTCCAATTGCACCTCAAGCAAGCAAGTTGCGGCCCACTTGCTCAAGGTGGAAGAAGTCAGTAACTCTCAGTAGGCTGGAAGAGGTGAAAGCCTTCACGCGGTTCCTGCCAGTTGAAGACACAAGAGGTGAAGCTGTGGTCGCCCTCCCTGAATCCGACGTCTAACAGCAAGCCTCGCATCTTCCGCTGGTCTCCTCGCCATCCGCGGCCGCCACCGCTGCTGCGGATCATGACCCTTTGGAGGGTACCGCGTGCAGGAACGCATCAAGGCTTTCACCTCTTCCAGCTACCGAGAGTTATTACTTCCTCCGCCCTTGAGCAAGTCGAGCTCATAACTCTCTGGACGCTGGAAGAGGTCAAAGCCTTCACAAGGTTCCAGCCGTAGTGCATGCTTCTGTAGCATCACCCTGTTAAATTCGTTATCAGCTGAAGACGAGAAAGAGGTTGATCCCTGGTCGCCCGCCCTGAATCCGGCCTCTAACAGCAAGCTGCGCATGTTCTCCCAGGTTTCCTCGCCGACGCGGATCACCCTTCGGAGGGTGGCGTGCGCAGTAAACTGCGGCAGGAATGCATGCAGGCTTTCACACTCTTCCAGCTACCGAGAGTTGTTTACTTCCTACTTGAGCAAGTCGACCTCATAACTCTCAGCACGATGGAAGAGGGGAAAAAGTTCCGCCCTTGACTGTGGTGCGCGCCTGCGTAGCGCGTCACTCAATCGTATTGGCTGAAGATAGAAAATATTATACATGAGAGCCAAAATAAATAAATAAATAAGGTTTTTCAGATTAAAAGTATTGTAACTACTCAACGACATAATTGGCGGATGGGAGACTTTTTTTTTTTCTTGATCGAAAAATGGGTGGCTCGACCTTGAAAAGGCCACATGTAATATAGAGGGAAATGCTTTTTTAAGAGTACCGTCGGGGACGGCACACAATAGTAGATTCAACACCATCATTGCGTATTTGTATAAAATACTCATTAATTGAGAGATTATGTGGTTAGAAGTATTACAGCACTGTTAGATTGTCAGACTAACAGAGACAAAAGAGATAGGTTGCCAAACAGCCTGAGAATGAAAGTAAATCGATCAAACAGCCTTGAGAATAAAAGTAAACCGATCTCCATTGAAAATGACATTTAACGATATGGAGAGAGCGGCCAAGAGCATGCTAGAAGCACTACCACGTCACGCTGAAAACGACCCTTAACAATCTATATTTTTTAGACTAATGAAATTAATAAAAGTTTTCAAACAAAGTGAGCTCTTGAGATAAGAGGGACGAAAAATAGAGAAGTATGGTGAAGAAGATCCCTTTCGATTCTATACTATATCAAAGAATGTCTTTTTTTCTTACTATTAACAAGATAATTTTACATGGAATGTAAAACATTATGGGTATATCTGAAAATGCACTCTCCTTTAATACGCTAAAAAGAAAAACATGTGAAATGCTTAATTATGGTAATTGTACTAAAAAGAAAAGGAAAAAAAAAAAAAAAAAAAAAAAAAGGGCAGAGTGTGGCCATTACTTTGATTGTAATTGAAAATTTGATGGCAGTTTTGTCCTTTTAGGGTAAAAAGGATGGATTTAGTTATTTATGGTATGGAAATAGCACCGCCAAAAAATTATTCAAAGAGTAGGTCTCCATACAACAAATTCTTTCATCATGACACCGGAAATTTCCTAATAGTGCACTGATTTGGCATTACAATAGTTAGAAAACCACAAAAAGAAAAAAAAAAGATATATAATATATATATATATATATATATATATATATATTGAATATATTCACAAAAAAGAAAGATAAGAGGAAAGCTATGGAAAAGAGATGACGACAAGTGGAGAAGCCGGGATAGTATTGTTGTCCCAAGAACATCGAGAGGGCTATGAAAAAAATAATAAGCTAGTACTTATTGGTCGATTGTGAGCCACATAAGAAAATTGTGTCCATTGCGACAGTCACAAACACCAAAGGAAATATCCCATGGTAAGAATTGGAGCAAACAGTCTCTCAATTTCGACTATATATGTATATGTACACCAACTCGAATTTTCATCCTAGCATTTTCCTTGTACTAGGAAAAATCTTCAATAGTATTCATGGGCCTAAGGAACAAATCACGGGATAGCAAATGGTAATAGAAGCCCGCCTAGGCGTTGAACTCTGCAAGAGCCCTTCGGTTAAAAACCCTAGCGGAGCCAAATTAGGGTTCTTGGCTAGGAAGCCCCGGCATTCTCCGGGGGGATCCGCGTGTCGCGCCCGACACTTTCCGACAATTTGACACTCTCCCCGACACTCTTCGATCGACACGTGATCGGCGTTCCAGACACGACAGCGACACGCGAGTCTAAAACATCCTCACACGATATTTCAACATACACGGTGTCAATTTTAAGTATTTTTATTGAATTAAAAGTCAAAACGTAAATTTATCAAATATATAAATAAATATATATATATATATATATATATATATATCAAACTCAAGCCATCCACCATTAATATACCTAGTTGACCCAAAAAAAAAAATCATCGCGAATCATTTACAGAAGAAAAATGAGAACAACTTGCCGTTAATGTTTTTTATAAGTACATGATAAATACAAAGTATCAAAAATTTTCTATTTTTTGAGAAATAAAATGTCAACAAGTCGCGTCGTGTGTCGATGTTGGTATCAATGCTACTTAGGTTCCTGGTCATTTCTCACTCTCCTCCTCTTCCTCCTCCTTCTTCATTAGGATAAACATGATCCGGATTGATCCAGTTTCCTCAGAAAACCATGGACTACGTTGGTGGTTCTTAGTTCTCAATTTCTGAAATCAAAGACCGAATTGGAGGTCTCAGAAATAGACTAACACCAGTCCGATCCAATTCCCAAGCTATCTAATAAAACATATAAATGAAAAAAAAAGAAAGGAAAATGTATTTTTTTAAAGGAAGTTGTTTGATATTCACATATCTAAGTACAATATTCTCGTGCTTCATATGGGGATGTCCATATCATAATGAATATCAAATACAATGTTCAATATTGTACGGAGTTATGTGGATCTCATTTCTACTTATAATATTGTATTTAACTAGAAAACATTTAACCAGAAATGTGCAAGTCCCTTTCTTTGCCTAGAATCTCATTTCTACGCATATCAATTGTATTTAAGAAAAAATTGAAAATTTGTCGGTTCGGATGGGCTATCTATCGATCCGATTTCCTTAAAGTCGAGAACCAAACCACTTGAACATTGGCTTCCACCGTGAGAAAACGGGGACCAATATCCATTCCCTCTTCAGGATCGAAGAATAATCATGACAGCTTCGTGTATAATAATGATAGTGTCTTATTGATCTTATGGACGCAAGCGAGCATTGCAAGCTGGAATATACGTAGCATGATTTATAATCGGTAGATGAAATTCATCTTAGTCTGATTAATTATTAAATTCTAAAGACTATTGCCAAGAAATCGGAAAATTTGCAACTTTGATGTGCTGATATTTTGAAGTTTTGCATAATTGAATGCCCACAAAAGTATGCTTAACATTGTTAAGTTACAACGCGGACCCAATATCTCAATCAAGAGTACCCGACTCCACTTGATCCGACCCAGTTGTCGAATCTCTGGGTCGGGCCGCACCGAATCTAATCTTGACCCATGGGCTGCGACCGGGAATCAGCACGGCCCACTGGTTTCGTTCCACGGTAACCTCCGCATCAGTAACTGTAATCCCAGCCCCGCACCCGATGGAAGTCCTCCATCGTCGTTTTGAGGGAGGCGGGGTTCGGGTGCTCTCTCTGCTGCTGCTCGTTCATGGTTGGCGAGGACTGGCGCCCCTCTCCGTCGTCGTTTTTGCTTAAAGAAAAAGACTCCCCTTACATCATTTGATTCCAGGTAATCCTTGCCCTTCTACTTTATTACTCCTCGTCGCCGTCGTCGTTTTTGTGTGGGGAATCTCTCTGCGTCTCTCCCTCGGCTATGTCCGTCTTGGCTAGCTAGGGTTATGCGGATTTTGGGGGGGCAAAAATCGCACTGACTGCGAAGTGTTTGGGCATTTGACCGGCTTAGCATTGGGTAAACGCAGGAGGCCCTACCGAAGCTCGTGGACCTTAAGACTTTGCAGGTCTGTTGAAATGGGCTGGTTGATGAATGATTCTGCCCTTAAGGATTTTGGGGGCCAAATCGAATCGAATGCGAAGTGTTTGAGCATTTTGACATGGCTTAGCATTGGTAACGCAGGGGGCCCTACCCGGAAGCTCGTGGACCTTAAGACTTTGCAAGTCTGTTGAAATGGGCTGGTTGATGATTATTATGCCATTAATGATTTTATTTAGATCGCAATGAGAATGGAGCTTAGGGATTTCGATTTGAAGAACTGTAAAAAAATGGTTTGGAGTTGTAAATGGGAGCCAGCATGATGGGGATATTGCATACTTCATAGCTTCCTTGTGCAGCTGATTGATTTTCATACGTCCAAGTAGGTTGACCTCTTCTGGGATTGGAGAAAAAAGTTCGAACTTTTTTCCTCCCTCCCTTTTCAATTTTATCTGCTAGGCGTTTTTTCGGAGCTCTAATGAAGATGTAATTTTTTAAAATTGAGATTTGTACTGGAAATTCTGGAGATGCTTGAATTTCAACACCATGCTTCTCCTGCATGTAAAATTCTCTCTTTCATTTCAAGATAATTAGTCATAGATGTTTTCGGGAATGTTGACACTAAATGCTATAATGAGTAAAAGAACATATAGAAAGAAACAGATAAAGAAAGAAACAGGAGAGATTAAGCAATGGAAAGAAAAGCTTTTGGAAAAAAAAAAAAAAAAAAAAACTGGTGTAATGCATTTGGTTGGGAGTCATAAGTTTTTTTTTTTTTTTTGGTTGAGGTTCTCTTTTTGAGCCTGATAGAAACAAAAACCTTGAATCGTTTTTTTCTTTACCAATGAGTTTCCTGCTTAGCACTTAGGATGATATAGCTTGAGAGAAGAAAAATACACTGCACTAATTCCTTTTTGCCCCAACCTAAATTGTAGAAGAAGTTAATTATCTGATACTGGCATGACTTCATCCGAGAATTTTGAAGTTTCCCACATTAATTTAGTGCAATTCAGTTCAATTTGATGAAGCGGTACTTGTTAAATCATGACTTTAAGATCTTGCGATTGTGGACTAGAACAACATCAAAATGCTTCTGTGGTGGGAATGTGTGGATTGACAGATTTCTATTGATGCTCATGTGATTGAGATAGAAAGGCACATCTTCTTTGGGTAGCCATTTCCTCAAGTAACTATTTTCTGACCATCAAGGCACAGAAGATCCATTTCAGTAAAGCTATCACCTCCGAAGATATTCATCTATTGAGGGTCCTTAATTATAGTGATTCCAACAGAGTAACTAATCAACGGTTATTTGCTCAGGATGCCTCTAAGAATCAATATTTTTGCTCCGTACATTAGGGTTTGTGTGATGTCAAACAACCTTTGGAAACAGGCTTTGCTAATGATACTTATTGGTTGTCCGTGGCATTTCGTCTTGTCCTCCCCCCAAAGCAACTTTGATATATTGACATGGCACTGGCATTTGTGCTGTCAACTGTGGCAACTTCTGATGAACCTTTTCTTCTGAGGATGTTTGTGAAGGGAATTTTTGTTTCTGAAAGAAATACATAGGTCTGTGGACGCAATCTTTTGGCAGAATATATTCGGTTTGCTCTAGTACTTAGGTCATGAAGGCTTTCAAGAAGTCTGTTTTTAAGCATGGAAACTTGGCCTTAGAATTTTTACCTGTCGATGGTGGAATTCTGTGAAACTGCAAATGTGCAGACTCTTTGAGGAATTTCAGACCTATCTTGGTGAAGTAGAGATATT